>VMDR010007193.1:0-41708 GCA_007922815.1 Macrotus californicus | reverse complement strand
GAACAGAATCACAGAAATGGAGATCACATGGAGGGTTATCATCAGGGGAGTGGGTGGGGAGAGAGGGGGAAAAGGTACAGGGACTAAGAAGCATAAATGGTAGGTAGAAGATAGACAGGGGGAGGTTAAGAATAGTATAGGAAATGTAGAAGCCAAAGAACTCATATATATGACCCATGGACATGAACTAAAGAGGGGGTGGGTGGAGGGAAGTGGGGTGCAGGGTGGAGGCGAGGGGGGTTAGGTGGGACAAATGTAATAGCATAATCAATAAAATATATTAAAAAAAGAAAAAAAAGATGAAATTCATCCATGAAATCCTGTTTACATTATTATTATTAGCACAGCTTCACTTTTACATAGAATGGTAACCCCTTCTTCACGTCTGCACTTTTTCTTCAAGAAGAAAATAATCAGTCGCCAGCTGTCAAAATGGTAACCGTAATTTTGCTCATTCATGCTCTAAGGCTTGACCTTCGGTCATTTATCTACTGACTCAGAGCTGCAATTTATGGGAAGCAGAAACTCACAATGAAAAGGGAAGCTGACTTTTATAGCTTGGTTTTCCTATATTCCTCAAAGAATGCAAGTTATTAGCTCAGTAAATTTCTGCACTTTGGTTTTAGTCTTAAATATTAAATAAATACAAATTGACAAATGCTGATTTTGGCAGAACTTCCACAGCTTGTATTCAAACTGCTGATCTTGCTATAAATGTATTCTTTTGGAAATAATGTTATGTAACTACACTCACTCTATTTCTGGGCTTGTAGTAGTAGCTTAAATCCTTAAAATAATTAAGGTTTAATGTACCCTCTCAACAGCTGTTGGATTATTTCACTTGTACAATGCTTGAGTTTCATCCCAAATCCTAACCTGTTTCCTCTCCCTGCTGCTGTCTGGATGTTAAAGAGGGCTCATTCTTTCACCAAATAAATCTCGAGCTCCTACTGTGTGGCAGGCGCTATTTCAGACATTGCAGGAGTACAAGGATGAACAAAACAGATTTCAGTCAGTCACCTTCCAGTGGAGGGAGGTGAAATAAACAAGGAAACAAATTTGTTAACTTCGGATAGCCACATGCCTTGAAAAAGCCAACACAGGGTGATATGGGCAGTGAATCCCCATGCGGTGCATGAAAAGCGACAGCATCTGCAGAGCCCTGGAGAGCACAGCACCTGGCACAAGGCTGTGTACAGCTGAAGGCAGCCAGCTCAGGACTCTGGCTACCCCAGGCCTCCGTGGGGCTGGACTCCTGTCTCCCCATTAGCAACACACTGATGTACTGAGGCACACGGGCTGGGAAGCTCTGCTACAATGGGTGATAAGGTGGGGGGTGCTCTGTTAGATAGGAAAATCATGGGAGGCCTTTTGGGAGGGTGACATTTGAGCAAAGACTTAAATGATGGGAAGGAGCCCTTATATGTGGGTGTGGGGAAGAAGATCCCAGGCAAAGGGAAGCAGCACGTACAAGGGCCCTGAGGCAGGAAAGCCATTGGTGAATTTGGGAAAGGAAGACCAGTGAGCTGGCAGATGGTGAGCAAGGGGGATTGGAAGGTCAAGAAGGGCAGTGGCAGCCGCAGGCCAGCGCACCCAGGGGCCTGGAAGCTATGGTGAGGAATGGAGACTGATTAGACAGCAGGAGAGTGGCATGATCTGATTTACAGTTTTCAAAGGTCACCCTGGCAGCCGTGCAGCGCTACATCTGTAGGAGGGCAAGGACAGGAACTGGGAGACCAACCGGTGCAAAAGAATACTCAGGTCAGACTATGTGGTTCTTAATCTGTCTCCTCTACAGAACTCATCCAAGTTACTTAACTACTAGGTGTGTACTTTACAATCTGTAAAATGGGAACAACAACAGTTTATATATATATATATATATATGCAAAACATATCGCTAGAATCAAATGAAGTCTTATAGCTGAGCGTACTTTGAAAAGCACCAAGCATTCCCTGCATCTAGGGATTAAACCATCGATTTCCAGTCTCCTTAAGCTCCCTGAAACACCATATCTGACCCCATAATCCTGTATATTCCTCTAGTTACCCATGAATTCCCTCAGAGCTCCTGTGATGTGCTGTAATGAGAAACACAGTTCACAGTAGAAAGCATTGTGCTAGAAACACCTTATCATGAAGCACAGTCCCAATCTGCACTGCTTGAAATACATGTCTCTCTCAGGAAGGTTGGTACGTTTCGTTTTGCCACATAGAAACCTGGATGCCACCAAAATGCCACTCTCCACCACAGAGTATGGAGAACACACCCTACAAGCACAGACATTTCTTAGAGATCCAGAAAAATAAACACTTCAATGAAGAATTCAGATGATTGAGCTCTTAAAAACCCAAATCTAACTGTGGAAAGAAACAGCCCCGCAATCAGAAAGACCCTCATTGTCTTCTTTCTGTCACTAACCCAAGCTCAGGCTCACTCACCTGCAAATGCATTGCTCCCACCAACGTTTATTGAACTTGGTGCCTGGTTTGTGCACAATGCTTTCTCTTTTCACTTTACACACCCCTGTTGGGTGTGACCCAGTTGTCATCGTCACCCCCAGTTTGCAGGTGAAAACACTAACACTTTCGGGGCACAAATGACTTGCTAATAGCGTCCTATTTGTTTGTATACTATTAGCCAACGGCAGCACTGAGATGCAACCTCAGGTACCCAAGTCCAGTGTTTGACCCTCTCTGCGGTCCAGGCTACACATCTGCTCCTTCTAACTGCAGCAGGTGGGTGAAAGAAACTCAAATATCAATTTCAGCACAAAGAGAAACTCCAGGCCAGAGGAAAACTAAGATAAAAGACTTGATCTTTGAAAAAAGTTGTTGTGTATCCCTCCCCCAAAGTGCAGAGGTAACTGTAAGACCGAAAGGATGGATCCTGTGTGTGGAACCCACTTACACAGCTACAAAGCAAACGTCATTCACTTCCCATTTCCTGCACTCTCCTTTCCAATCAAGTGAACGTGGGGAGGAGCTTAGTGAAAAGATCCGGTATGGTTTGCTCTGAGATCTCGAGTGGACATTAACATATTCTCTCAGGACAGATGAGACTCTGCCCGGTCACCTCTTCATCCCCGTCAGTGGGCCCAGGGCCCTCCTATTGAATGGGATTTCGGGACAGGACTGGAAATGCATTCACACAGACGCTTTAGTGACCTACCGAGGCTTAAAACACGAGGCAACAGCAACCCTCCTTTCTCAGGAGTCAGAATCTGAAAGGAAATGTCCTGCTTGACCAATGAAAGGGAGAGAGTACTCCGCACGGCCGGGGATACTTGTGTTCACAGCCACTCTTGACAGTAATGGATGAACCAGCCCTGCCTGAGACGCCCGTTCAAGGAGGCGATTCCAGGGTTACACAGCCCCTCAGGGCTGCCTAAATCTGTGCTGTCATTCGGGAAATGATTCCCTTTACTCTGTCACCCTCTCCCCTCCTGCTCTCTCTCTCACAGACACAAAATCATAGATACCAAAAGCATCTCCAGACCCACAACCTGTCCTTTTCCAAGTCCAAGACAACCGATGAAACTCCTCCAAACAAGAGGAGAGACACAGCCAGCCATCCTCTCGTACTTTCTTCACTCCTGGGTTACACACATAGGTATTTTTAAATTTACTTTTTAATTATACTACACTTACAATATTGTATTATTTTCAGGTGTATAACATAGTGATTAGACATCTATGTACCTTAAGAAGTGATCGCCACAATAAGTCTAGTATCCACCTGATGTCACATACAGTTATTACAACACTATTGATTCTATTTCCTGTGCTGAATTTACATCCTTGTGGTTCATTTCATACCCAGTAGTTTGTACTTTTTAATCCTCCTCACCTTTTTCATCCACCCTCCTCCCACCTGGTGAGCATCAGCGCCTTCTTTTTGTCTCTAAGCTTGTTTCGGTTTTCTTTGTTGTTGCTGTTTTTAGATTTCCCATGGAAGTGAAATGTTACAGTATTTGCCTTTCTCTGACTTATTTCACTATTACTGCCCTCTAAGTCCATCCATGTTTTTTCAATGTCTCCTTGGGCAAGGGCAACAAAAGCAAAAATAAACAAATGGAACTACATCAAATTAAAAAGTTTCTGTACAACAAAGGAAACTATTGACAAAATAGAAAGACAACCTACTGAATGGAGTAAGATATATGCAAATAATATATCCTATCAGGGGATAATATCCAAAATATATAAGGAACTCATACAGCTTAACACCAAAAATCAAACAATCCAATTAAAATATGGGCACAGGTCCCACTCGCCTGGCTGGGGACACCGAGACCAGGCGAAGTGAGTGCTGTCTTGTAGAAGGCCAGGCTCAGGGACATGCGCCCTGGCCTCCAGCCTCTGCCTTTTCACCCACTGGCTTTTTGACTTTGGGACAGGGAAGTTGACTTTTTCCTGCCTCAGTGTCCACGCCCCCCAAATATTGAAAGCCATATCCGGCCTACCTGGTGACTTATTTGTATATAGTGATTACAATGGTAATAAAAGCCAAAGTTCCCAGAATCGAATTCACCTTGACAAATACTTGATTATACTTGATTATACTTGCCCATAACTTTGCCAGGCACTGGCATGACAATAATGAGCAAGTCAGACGAGGTCCCTGACCATGAGGAAGATTTGGTCTAACAGTAAAGCAAAGGGTGCGCAGAGAAGCAAAAATCTACGTGCAATGCATGCATTTCTGTGGTCATTTATTGTGCGAGAATATTCATTGGCAAAGGTGGGAATTTCAAAAGAATCCACGAGCATCCAGAACTTGCAGAATTTCCTATGCAGCCTCCTGAAATACACTCAATGTCACACCATCAGGCCGAACGAGCTGTGCATGTCATTAAACACTGAGAGCATCATTCCCGTAATAGGACCTCCCCCCCATCAGTACGAGCTCCAAAGCCAGCACACCTTCTCTGTCCTGATAATTTTTTTTAATTTTAAGAAACTCTTAAAGCTTCATTACAAATAGAAAACATATGGGAGGTAATTATATGGTTTTTAAAAAGAGTCGAGACAAATGCCTAAAAGCCTTTTCTATCCTCTCTTGCACGGCTAAAGCTGGCAACAAGGTTGGTTTTAACCTGGACTCATGGTATTTAACCTTGAACGTCTGGTTTGGGTTTGCATAACAATAAGTTCTGGCTACCATACACTCCGTCCAAAAATCTGTTATTACCTGGCTTAATGGCCTGTGTAACCTAATTTAAAAAGGGAAAGTGAACTTCAGTTTCCTCTCTTCAGTTTACTGTGAAGTTGGTGTTAGGATATTATTGTCTTCTTGCCATGATTTACCGTTTATCTTTCTTCTAACAAGAAGAACCTGCCACATTACAGCATTTGTTTCAAAGGTAGCTAGTTACACCTGCCCAGAGGGACACAGGGGTGGGGGGCACAGTGGACTAGATAGAGAAGTTGTGCACTTAAAAGGCACAAAATTTACATTTTAATCTCAATTCTACATCTCACTGAGGAGTCAGTGTGACCTTGAGCGTGTGACCAGACATACCTGAGCTCTAGTTACCTCACCTGTAAAGTGGGGGTAGTTTCTACAGTACACAGCTCCTTTCGGGCTGCCTTCTCTGCAAACAATGGGATATGGGTCCCCATGGGCCACGTCTGCACCAGGTAATGGTCCCACCTCTGCTGCAACTGACTCATCCCCAAGTGACACCTGGCTCAATGTAAGGCCACTAGTTCTCTTCCCTGCAAACTGATGTTCCCACAGACACAGAAACCTAGAAGTCTCTGGAGCTAACGATAATAATAGTAATAATAATAACAGTAATAATAGTAAATACAGATAGGGTTTACTGTGTACCAGATACTGTTCTAAGTGCTCTCTTTATAGTGTTTCCATCTTCAGAGCCCATCTATGTACTTATATTATTACTATCATCACCTCCACTTAGCAGATGAGGAAACTGAGACCCAGAGAGGTAACCCTGTGGAGAGAAGACACCCAAAGTCTTGTTTCTCGGATCCCTGGCTCTGACCTTTTCCAAGTCTTTGTGGTCCAACAGTTTGGATTCCATGGGGATTTTGATGGTCCTTGAAAAAATTCCATTTTGGTTCAATTGGCCTGAGTGGGTTTGTTTGCAAACAAACAAAAATCTTAATGAACGCAGTATTTCTCATCAGGATTGTTAGAAATAGCTTCAGTAAGGCAGCTAACAGAGGGCCTAGCACAGTTACAAGAGAGATTCTGGAGGGGTTTTATCACCGAAGCCTCTCAAGTATCCAAGGTGCTCTGACCACAGGCATGGCTGCGATGCTATGGCTGCCTGTTAACAGTTGTTGGACTACTCACCACTCAGTGCCTGGAACGGGCTGTGGGCTTTGCCTGCTTTCTTCCCATTTGAATTGGCAGAACTGCCCATGGGGTGAGTACTTTCATTGTCTCCACTTTACTTGTGGAAAAATGCAGTCTGATTGCTTCCGCCCTTCCTTACCCCCGAGTGGAAGGAAGGTCGACTTAGGATAAACAGCAGAGATTCTGTGCACGTTCATGTCTCTGAGGATCTGGCCAACATCAGCAAGAGAAAAGGTGGCTTGTCTGCAGGTGCTACAGTTTAGACTGTGAAACCCCTATGCAGGGGTGTCCAATCCGCGGCCTACGGGCCGCATGTAGCCCAGGATGGCTGTGAATGCAGCCCTACACAAAATCGTAAATTTACTTAAAACATTATGAGATTTTTTGTGTGTGTGATTACATGTTGCAATGTATTTAATGTGTGGCCCAGAGATGCTGAAAGGTTGGACAGCCCCTGCTACAGCCACCCAAGCTGCTCATAAAGAGCAAGACCCATGAGACACTACACGGCACTAAGGGTTTCCATAGGAATGAGAACACTTCAGCTGAGAAAGGTCAAGTAATTCGCTCAAAAGCACAGAACTAGAGTGGTAGACACAGAAGCGGAAGCTCAGCTGTCTGATTCTTAACACCCTGCTCCATGTTGTGTCCTCTTTGGATCTATAGAACTACATGGATTGTTCTAGATCTTATACCTGGGAGCTCTTCTTGGACTGTATTTGCTCATATCCATCCCCAAAGCCTCTTTTGAAACGGGCTCAGCCCTCAAAGCCAGGCTCAGAAGCCACCTCATTCCACACTAAGCTTTGCTGAGCACCCCTTCTCTTTTCTGAGCCCCCAGGGCACTGTACCTGTCTAACCACACAGAATGGATTCTGTTGGCTTAGGGGCTGAGTAGGCATGTCAGGCTCTTCTAACTGAGATCCTCAAGGCCAGAGGTATTTTGTGTGTCTCCTGCTTCCCCCCCCTCCCCCGACACACACGCTACCACCACCAGGATGCTCCCTTGCAGTCAGCACTCAAGAAATATGTGTTATGAATAAGCCACGGGGCCTCATGTTCAGAGTGGCAACTATAGGTAACAGTACCATGTTATACGCTTGAAATTTGCCAAGAAAGTAGCTGTTAGGTGTACTCACCACACACACACAAAATACCTAGGAAGGTGCTGTATTAATTAACCTGCTGTGATAATCATTTCACAGAGTACATGTAAATCAAATAAATCATCATTTTGTATACCTGAAATATATACAGTATTTATTTGTCGATGACACGTGAATAAAGCAGAAGAGAAAAAACCCGAGTATGTATTGAAGAAGGCCAACACTCAGAGGATTCAAACAACCACACCACGGCCTCAGAGAAAATGTCAGAAGCGGCATCCCTCAGCCTGGAGGGCCAGCAGGAGTGTTTGAGTTTGTTTCTGGAAGCTTCTTTTAAAAGATGGGGAGATGGCATCTTACCAATACGTCATCCGCTGATTCTCTGGACATCGCTTTGTCACCTAATTTAAATGCACACAGAAGAAATCCTGAAGAAGACAGGACCTGTGTTCCTCCTGTGGAATCGACAGAATTTACCATCTAGAGTCTGGTAATTATCCCGGGAGGTAATGGGGTTTCATTTCCTATGCACACTGCTGCCAGCGGGCAGCAGTGGCCAGCGCCCCCTAGTGGCCAACCCCCGCAGCTGCTGCAGGACGTCCCCAAGGCTTCTCAACTTGCCGCACTAGGAGCATGGCCTTGGAGCAACCTACCCAGTGTGGGAGGTAAAACTTCTTCCAAACGGAGTGTGGAAGAGCAGGGTACATTATAAGTAAAGACCACATTATAACCGTTAGCTGGGCTGCTGTTGCATTTACACACCCGTGTGTGGGGAGTCGGGGAGCAGGGCGGTTATTGCAACATTGCAAAACGGGGAGGGAAGGGAAGAAGTGATGTGAGCCTTCTCCCTGGGGGTCTGGGCCGGGCTTTGCAAGGTGGTGACAGGTCTCCCAGTCCGTCTTGGTCTAGAGCGCTCCCTGGCCCACAGACTGAGCAGAAAATACCTGCTGCTGTTTTTCCTAGAGCTTGATGAAACATCTGTGTGCTCGGGGTTCTTCAGACAGAGTGGATTACTTCGCTTCCTTCTGACTTGCTTTTGGACTGGTGGGCGAAGGGTTACTGCAGATCACATCTTCTTCCCCGCTTGAGGTCAGCCGCCCTCTTCCGCTCACACAGCCCTTCATCTACCGCCCACGCACCGGTTGCAAAGGAGCCGGCTCTCCATCTCGTGTCTCCTTTGAACTTTATTCATTAAAATCACCCCAAAGCTCAGTACTGGACCTGCACTTTTCATAGCCCACTCTCAGCATCACCCAGAAATCCCCTCCCCGAACCTAGGGTTAGCTATTTGCAATAGTTCTGAGTAATCCCTTAAATACAAATGTATGTTTTTTTTACATAGGTACCCTATGTCTAGTCCTCTGCTCAGGAGAAAGAAAGCAAACCCAGGTGCAAGTATGGTATGGACAGGCTTCAGGTCAGCCAGGAGGAAGGGCCAAGCTGCAGGCTCCAGGGATGCAGAAGTCAGAGGAGAAATAGAAATCAACAAAGTCAAGTAATTGGGGACACAGGGATGGAGGGTTGGACCTGAGCTGGAACTGGCGAGGCAGGTACCAGAAATATCCAGGGAAGACTTTGAAAAGTATATGGTTGTCTCGCCAGGATGCTGTACACCCGCAACCAATACAAGAGAATATTGAAAGTAAGCTGTAATAGAAAAAAAAAGTAATTTAAAGTAAAAAAGAATGGAGAGGCTGCAGATGAGCAGAACGGTGTAGGGGACGAGCATTCTAGGAGAGGGGAGACCTGAAGATAGGACCCAGCCCAGGAGCTCAGGAAACCGTGAGAACCGCCCAGTGAGAGCTGAGAAAGAATGCTACCCTGTCATAGGGAACAAATTTTGGAAAAGGAACAAGATTGTGGAGAATCTTGAAAGCATCTTGAAAATATGCTTGGTGTTTTCAAGTCAATGTGTAGTCTCTACTTCTTACATTTTTAGATCCATGTTTTACTTAAGCACCAGATGTCTAACCAGAGCTTTAGCAAGCACTGATGGTGTGCAGGCTGTGCCCGGCACCCTGCCTGGGGCTGGAGACTCGTGGGTGGAAATCTTGGTCTCAGCACCAGGTGAAAGTAGCGTTATTTCCATGTGGCAGAATTAGGGCTGGCTTTTTCTTTTATTTGTAATTTTCTAATTGTTTCCACTTTATTTTTGCCAGAGGAAAAGATTCCATGGTGATTAAAATAACAGTCATGTGTATATAAAATATCAGATCTCATAAATGATAGCATAGAGGTAAGAAAAGGCATGTTGGGGAAAAGGAGTGAGATTTTCCTTGCACCAGGAAGAACAATAAAACCTCAGGCAAACTGCTGTTGGAATAACATTATTTTTGAATATATTCGTAGAGGGAGGGTCTCTATGGGTAGGTTCTGAAGTTTCCCAACAGAAAACGTCTAGGGCAGGAGTTGAAAATCCCCAGGCCATTCCTGACTGAGATGACAACCCAGGGATCAGCCACTGGAAATACACGATTCTTTGGGCTTTTGTCTCACTCTGAGAAGGCAGCATTTGAAGCCAGGGACATGGTCCTAGCTCCCTGTCTTCTCCTAAGAGCTCTGGGATGGCTCCCTCCATTCATCTGCCCTCCAACATCACACCTGTCTCGGGGTCCCCCGGAGCAACACCTGGAGCCTGGAAGGCAGAAGCAACCTTCAGAGAAGACCTCACAGGTTCCCTCGGGACTGCTGCCCACTCCCCTGTCCTCTCACGTGCTCTTCTAGAAGCGGCAGAGCAGAGGGATTTGAGGCTCAGGTTTTAGAGTTGAGCTGCTTCCTGGTTCCTGCCTCAGCTGCTCTCTGACGTGGGGGACCTATTAGTCTCTCCCAGCCTCCTAAACTCCCTTTTTATCTTCTGTGAAATGGGTATGTGGATAAATGGATAAACTTACAGACAGACAGAGATATCCCTAACTAATCTCCATGCTTCCACATCTACCCCCAATTTCATCTTCAATTTTATCAAAATCATATTTACGTATCCTTCAAAACAAAGAATTCTACAAGTCGTCTTAATCATCCTTTTACCTTCTATTCCCTCCTTCCTGGTAAAGCCACTTAAACTCTTTTGATCTGTTGTGTTTACCTTCATATCTCTAAAGAGATCATGATTAGTCGGTTTTAAGCATCAATTACTGACTTTCCAAAGTAGAGGATGAGGAAGTGGCTTCCTATGCCGCCTCCCCTCCTTTGTCTATACACCCTCTAGCTGTACAATCCACTAATTTTGATTTGACTAATGATTAGGATTTGCCTTATTATGACTGTGAACCAGTGATTTTTAACCTGGTTCAGGAATGCCCCTTTGATGTGCTGGGACAGTGTTTGGTTTGCCTGTGTTGGGGGGGAGGGGCTGGGTCAGTGACATTTAGTGAAGGAGGCCAGGGATGCTGAAAAGTCCTGCGATACACAGGATGTTGGTACCCAGTGATGTGCAAAATGCCTTGTTTGAACCCTTCTGTAGAGATCACAACTTTGATTGCTGTTTGATATCCATCTTTATCTCAGCACCTAGAGCAATAGCCCTATTAGTCAGTGTTCTCCGGATGAACCAAACCAATTTGATGTGTGTGTGGGTAGAAAGGCAGGGTAGGGGGAGAAAAAACAGGGAGGAGGGAAGAAGGGAAAGAGGGGTGGTGGAAGAGAGATTGAATTACTGTAAAAAAAATTGTTTTACACCATTATGTTGGCTTAGAAGTTCAAGTCCAGGCGAGCCAATGGTACAGTAGTTCTGGTCCAAATATGAAGACTGGAGAAGCAGGCAGAAGTTACAATCAGAGTCAGAGGATAAAGGCAGGGATGTCCAATGTCCCAACTCAGAGACAATCAGGCAGAGAGAGAATTCTCTCTCACTCTGCCTTTTATTCTACCCGGACTTCAATGGATTGGATGAGGCCCACCTACACTGGGAAGGGAAATTTGCTTTACTCGGTCTACCTATTCAAATGCTAGTCTCACCCGGAAACACCCTCACAGACACACTCAGAAATAACGTTAACCAACCAACCAAACTGACACATAACATTAACCATCACAATGCCTGGCATTGTTCAATAAATATGTGTTGAAAGGATAGATTAATTCTCTGATTCTCAGAGAAGTAAACCCTGTTGAGATACACTTCAAAGTGAATGGAGACTGTTCCTTTGCACCCCGCAACCCTACCCACTGCCATGATGCTTCTACCAAGCATCACCAGCGGTTTGCAAAATTAGCTCTAAGCCTCTGTTTGCCATCCAGGCTAAGGCTACTCTCTTCCCAGGCTCATAGCCTCTGCCTGGTGCTGCCACCAGGGAAAAGCTCTTGAGAACCTACCCGAGAGCTTAGCTTACTTAATTAGAGGTTCCGACTCAGTCATTCCCTGCCTGTGTTTGGTGTACCTCACAGCACTGAAGAAGAGTATATGGAGGAAGGATCTGATACCCTGAGTTTCAGGAGGGGCCTTCTATAGCAGGGAAGGGAAACCTTATGAACATAGATTTTGGATGGTTGAAAATGCTACCTCAGCCCCCATGGACCAGAGTGTGACCTCGGAGAGCCCATCCCTACAACCCTTCCCCAGACTACTACCAAATGGTCTCCCCTCTATCATAGGTAAGTAAGAGTACTTCTAAGGAATCCACTAATTGACAGGGCAACTCTCTCCCACGATGCTCTCCAACTGATGGGCCACCCAGCTATTCCTTTCCTCCAGCATCTTTTTATGGGACTCGAACTCCTGAGCCTCTGTGAGTGCTGATCAAAGTGATACCTTTCAGCTGCAGTGATGCTAGGGAAGAGACAAAACATCCTCTCCAGCTGCAAGATCATAACTCTTGTGTTTGGCACGATACAACCCATCACTAAGGCTCCTAGTGTTTAACTTGTCAGCCCACAGTTGGCGAGGGGTGGGGAGGATGGAAAATTCCAGCATAGGGAGAGAACTTCATGTATGAGATGAGTGTATCTAAGAGACATGTATCTAAATAATTGATGAGTTCAGTAACCCTCCAGGGCCTCAAGTCTGAGTCCTCGAGGTAGGGATTTCTGAGGAAGTGAGCATTCTAACATTCCTGACACAGAAATATTCTTCCCAGACGGCCCAGGTATTCCCACGTGGCTGTTTTCTACTGAGGGTCCCTGTCCTTCAAGTCCCCCAGGAAGAAAGATCACAGAGAAGCTCTCCTCTGTTTTACCTGGAACAGCACTTGATCTGCACCCCCAGCATTTGCTCTAATGCTTTGGTTAGTTGTCTGTTTCTTTGCCTCCCCTACTAGACTAGCAGCTCCTGAAGACATAGGCTGTGTCTTCTTCATTTTAATATCCTAAATGAGTATTTGTGAATTCATTAATGATCAATTGTTACAGTGAATCCAGGCAATAGCCACAATAAAACTGTGAGGAATCAAATTGTTTTGCAATCTAGAAATAAAGTAGTAGTATGCAGAGTCAACTTTTTACTCATTCTTAGCAACCATATTAAGCAGCTTTACCAGTCACGTGCTAGGCCCAGAATGGAAAATCTGAAATAGCATGAAAAAGAGAACATTATATTAAAAATTGCTTTAGAACATTCAGGGACTACAGATTACTGTGGGATAGGAAATATACCGGGGTAGGCCTGATTACACCAAGGCTCTGGTCTGTTCTATCCGCCTTCCCAATGGCAACCCCACACACACTTGAACCGCGGTCAACAGGCACACGTTTGGAAGGTCTACAGTCATTTCCTTATTTCTTCCTGTCATCCCCTTTCCCCCAACATACAAACTGACTCAAGGGATAAGCCTCCCCTTGGCAACATCAATGCCGGGCAACGGCTGCTGTGCACTTCTTCCTGCCTGTGTTGCTCACATCCCACAGGATAGAGTGGATTGGTGTGCAAGCCTCTCCCTGATAATTCCCGAGTTGGAGCACACTTTGTACAGTTGCCAGAAGTAAAAATGCTCTTTTTATTTTAGAAGTTTAAAATGTTTCTTCTTTTAGAACCATCACATTTCACAAAGAAATTGCTGATAACCATTCAAAAAAAAAAAAGTGCCCTGTCTTTCCAGCTACTTGCTGCCTATGGCCTCTCCTTTTTCAGACCTGAAGACTCAGTGCCATCCATTGATTAGATGCTCATCCAACAAGCTCCAAGTCCATGGCAATGTTAGAAAACCACCATTTGGGACATACATCAGCCCCTCCCTTGGGCTTGGAGTTTACAAATACATAGAATCTGATCTGATCTCATTCAGGCAGCTGAGGAGTTTCAAAGGAATGATTAAACTTGGCATCCAGTCTTCAGCTGTGGATTGTCTGTAAGGACAGTCTCTCCTGGACTGCAGATAAGGCTTTGCCTTCTGTGTTGACAGGAAATCAAGATCACTGGACTGGAACCTAAGAATGGTGGCATAAGTCATCTTCCACGGCGTACGCATCCTCAGGTCAGCCAAGGCCAAGCAGGGCGTGTTTCAACTTCCAAAGAACAGAAGTAGACCCTCTCGGTGTGGGGTGTGGAAGAGATTCTCTGGGAGAAGGAAGCCAGGCAGTGTGCCCATGGTGGCCCACACCCAAATGGGAAGTCAGACTTCCCTGTCTTGTGCTGGTTACTGCTCTTCATTACCCACACACATAAAGCACAGAAGTCATGAATACTTGGATTTTCTTTAATCCTCATTTGAGGACATTTTTACATTACTTTTAGAGAGAGAGGAAAGGAGAGAGAGAGAGAGAGAAAGAGAGAGAGAGAGAGAGAGAGAGAAAGAAACATTGAGGTGACAGAGAAACATCAATTGATTGCCTCCCATACGCGCCCTGACCAGGGATGGAACCTGCAACATTTCGGCTTATGGGGCGATGCTCCAATCAGCTGAGCCACCTGGTCAGGGCTAGTCATGGATACTTTTTAAAAAACCCTGACAATTGTTTCAAATCATCCTCCCCAGAACATTTCACCTGAGTGGACTAAGCAAGATTTGTTGTCCCTTACTTTTCTCTCCCTTAACCTGCATCCACCGGTACAAACAAATTCAAAAACAGCCACAGAGGGCTGGGAGAAGAAAACAGAGGAAGAAAGAGTTCAGATGAGAATAGCCGGATCCTTGCCCCTCTAAAAAGTTAGTCTCTCAAAGAGCATAAGGACCAACTGACTTTAGACTCATTAACCGATTGGCCCTTACCTGGCATCTTTCCTCAGAGAATGCAGCTGCCACTTCAAACGGTTTTACCCAGCGGCCTGTGCAGGATGAGAAAGGATGGCCTTTCTCAGAGAAAGATACCAGATGGAAAGATTTAAACACAGAGATGGCAGAGCAGAAAGTCATCTGCAATCAAATGACCCTTCTCAAGTCACCCTAGGCTGCCCTCGGGGTAGATTTCAAATTTGACTACAATTTTCTTACCCACTTAAAGGAGAATAATCAGAGCAACGATGGAGAACAGTCTGCCTCCTCCGTGTACGTGAAATCAGAGCACCAACCTCCAACCCCAGGCAGAGGCATCCGCAATGCCAGGAACTCCCGAAGGAGTTTGTTTGTGAAGGAAGATGTACTTAACTTGGCCAAGGGGGAGAGAGAGTTCTTCGGGCAGCACTTCTAATTTAAAGGCTAATTTGGTGCCTGTTACTCAGGGACAGCACTCTATAAATGTACCGACTGGCAAGGAACTTGAAAAGCGGTCTGGATGCTCCTGAAATTAATGATTTCTTAACGCCTGTTATCCTGTCTTCAGACTGGCATCTGAAACATCATCTTCAGGGTTCCTGTTTTAAAGACTAGGGTCGTCGTGGATTCTTTTAGGTCCTTAAGAAGCCTTATAATTTTGTTGACCATAAAGGCTTGGGCTCAGATCATCTAAGATGACTAGTGGGAATAGAGGACTCATGCCTTCTAAGATTTAAAACAATTATTCAAGTTGGGTTGACAGTCACTGAATACACAGAGAATTACACCGCCCCCGCCCCCCCCCCCTTCCCCTACTTCCAACTAATGTTCTAGGTGCCCTGGTACGTAGAAGATTCCAGAAGGCAGAGAGTGAGGCCTACTTCTTCTTCCCACATGTCTTAACCTGTCATTTCTAATTTTTAAATGTATTGGGCAATATCACCAGAAAAATAACATAATAGCCTCTTCCTTCCTTTTGCCTGTTGATGTGAATTCTGTCCTTGTGACCTTGCCTATGTAGAAACAGGGTAATGAGGGAGAGGAGGCATTCTAAGGTATCAAAATGGCCTGAAGTGATTTATACTGGAAATGACAGAGAATTCTTGGCCCATGAATGTAGACTACATAGAGAAGATAATATAGGAAGGAAAAAACAAGAGCCACCAAGGTAGATTAGAAAGCAGGTTTTTTCAGAGGGATGGTGAATGAGTTCAGATAAGGGGGGGGAGTTATTAGGGTACTTGTCATATTCGAAAGTTGTTGAGAAAGACAGGCAATGGGAAAGAAATTTTAATAAGCTTGCTCTGTATTAAGAATGACTTGGGGAATTATTCATAATATTGAAATTGCTTTTCAAATATTGTTGTTGGATGTCAGCCTGATGTTCCTGGGAATGCCACACTGTGCTAAGCCTGGACCACTGGGAATCTCGGCTTCCTATGAATTAAAGAGGCTGTTACAGTTTTATCCAAATCTAGTCTACCAGTTGAAAAGGTATTTAAGTGCCTTATGTCATTTTACTTGTCTCAACATTGGCTAACAAGTGGCTCCTCCTTAAAATTTATTTCTGTAGAATCTAAGTATCATACAGGACTTTAGAGTAAGTGTAATCCAATTCTCATAGGCTTAATTTTTTGTATTGAAGGAGAAACCTTCTATGATTTCTAAAAGTTTTGTTGATTAATTTTAGAACTTTGACATATACCTTATTTCTTTATGTAATAGGCTCTATTCTAATCCCCAAACCCTCAAGTTATTAATTCAACCTTTTTTTTTTATAACAGCCCTATACACATACCATAAAATATACCCATTTCGAGTGTACAGTTATATGGTGGTTAGTGTATTCGGAGTTCTGTAACCATCACCACAACCAATTTTACTACATTTCATCATTTCAAAAAGAAACCAGTACTCTTTGGCTGAACCACTCCACAGACCTTCCGTAGGTAATCACTAAGCTACTGGCTCCAGAGGGTTATCTATTCTAGATGTTTCCTGTCAATAACAGCATTACATGTCAGCTAAGACTAACATCCTTCGCCTAGCATAATGTTTTCAGTGGTCCTGTTATAGCATGTATCAGTCATTTTTTGTCTTTTCTGTTTCTTGATAACATTCTTTAGAGCACAAAAGTTTTTAATTTTAATTTTGATGAAGTCCAACTCATCTATTTGTTTCCTTTGGCTGCTTGTGCCTGTGGTTTCTTTATGGTCAGGAATAAAGAACTTATTTTTTTCCTAAGAGTTTTGTAGGATTAGTGCCTCCATGTAGGCCTTTGATTCATTTTGAACCAATATTATATATAGTGTGAGGCAGGGATTTAACTTCACTTTTGGCACATGGATATCCAATTGTCCCAGCATCATTTGTTGATGATTACTTTCTTCACTGAATGGTCTCAACAACTTTATTGAAAATCAATGAACAATAAATGCATCATTTGATTTCTTGACTTTTAATTATACTCTCTTGACCTATATGCCTAAAATTATGCCAGAAAGTATCACATTTTTCTGATTACTATTGCTTTGTAGTAAGTTTTGAAATTAAGAAGTGTGAAATTTCTGACTTCTTTTTTCTTCCAAGACTGTTTTGGCTCTTCTGGCTTCCTTGGAATTACAGATGAAGTTTAAAATCAGCTTGTGAATTTCTGCAAATAGGCCAGAGGGGATTCTGATAGGACTTATGGTAAACCTGTGGATCAGTTTGTGGAAAAGTGTCATTTTAACAATATTACAATCCCTGAAAATGGAATACCTATTAACTTACTGAGTTCTTTAATTTTTTTTCAACAAAGTTTCATAGTTTCCAGGGTATAAGATTTGCACTTCTTTTGTGAAATTTATTTCTAAGAGTTTTATTCTATTGTGAATGTAATTATTTTCATTTCACTTTATTTTCAGATTACTCATTGAAAGTATATAAGAATATAATTACTATTTACATATTGATCTCATGGTCTGAAAAGCTGCTGAGCTTCATTAGTTCTAATAATGTATTGGTGGACTCCTTCAAGTTTTCTATATATAAGATCAAATAGTCTGTGAGTAGAGATACTTTTCCTTCGTCCTTTCTGATCTGGATGGCTTTACTTTCATTTTCTTGCCAAACAGCCTTGGCTAGAACCTCCTGTACTGTGTCGAATAGAAATGGTAAAAGCAGACATTCTTGATTTATTTCCTGGTCATGGAGGGAAAGCATCCAGTCTTTCACCATCAACTATGAAGGTAACTGTGGGCTTCCCATAGGTGCCTTTTACCAGGTTGAGGAAATTCCCTTCCATTCCTCATTTGTCGAGGAACGGAAGGGAATTCCGCTGTCATCATGAAAGGTTGTTGGATTTTGTCAAATGCTTTCTCTATTGAGAGAATCGTGTGCATTTTGTTTTTTTCTAGTGATATGGTATACTAGAATAATTAATTTCATATTTTAAGCCAATCTTGTGTTCCTAGCATAAATCCTGTGCCTTCATTGTATATGGTCCTTTGTACATGTTGCTGGATTCAGTTTGCTAGTATCTTGTTGAGGACTTTTGCTACTATTTTCATAAGAGATGTTGGCCTGTAGTTTTCATTCTTGGGAAGTCTTTGGTTTTGCTATCAGGACAATCTCAGCCTCATTAAATGAGTTGGGAAATATTTCTCTGTATTGTATTTTTTGGAAGAGTTTGTAAAGACTTGGCATGAATTCTTCTGTAAATGCTTGGTACTGTTTAATTCATTTTTTATCCATAAGTATCTGTCCAGGGCCTATTAGGTACAAGGCACTGGGGATACAGTGGTAAATAAGTTCTTGCCCCCAAAAGGCAAAGCCTAACATTTTTGCCAATTAGCTAACTGAAACATGAATATTCAGCTTATCGACACCCTTTCTAATGCTACCTTAAGATTTAATAACAAAAAAGTATGAGATAAAGACATAGGTAAATTTGGTATTCTAATTCCTGTGAGCTGCTTTTAGCATTAAGCATTGAATAACTCTCCCCCCCTCCCCCCACACACACTCACTTTCTTCCTCTCCTTTACCTCCCTGATTTTAAGCTCTGCTCCAATCTTTAAATCCTACCTCCCCAGTGACACCTACTCTCTCAATCTAAGACAGGATTCTAAAAAATACGGGCACATTACGTAAAATGATCCCTTCTGCTATCAAACATGTCATCTTCCTTGGACGTCTCAGTCTTTGAGACGAGACGAGAATTTCAAGTTCTCCAGCTCAGAGGCGGTATTCCTGGGTGTGTGGAGAGAGTCAAGGGCTTTTTTTCTTTTATTACTCCAATCAGAGCATTTTGACAGTTTCTACTACAAACATGGCTTGTTCTGGCCTTTGCCATTCAGTATTTCCCCTGGGGGTTGTAGAACTTGTTTGTATTCAAAGCCAGACTACTGGATCTCTACCACAGACTCTGGGGATGGCTAAGGCTACATGAGGTCACTGAAGCTGTGAGGAACCTTTCAAACTGCATCCTAAGACAAAAGAGCATGCTCTGTTCCCATCTAAGTAGGAGAAGAGAGTTCAATTCCAGGCAGCCACAGGACCCGCTTTGACAGGCTGACCGAACGCTGGAAGTCGAGACTCTTCCGGACAATATTACCGTGGTGTCTAGCAACAGTACCGGTAATGAGCCTCCCAAAGCTGACTCTGAGTCAGAGCAAATCTCTACACAGTTGACAACTCATTGCTCACGTGATCACGGTCACGGAACTGGTACAATTCCTTCTCTGGTTACGCATTCATTCACTGCCACACACACATACTTACTATGTACCCAGGACTGTGCCAAATAATTAAGAAGATAAGTAAGAAACCCTGGCTGGTAAGGCTCAGTGGATTGAGCACCAGCTTGTGAACCAAAACGTCACCAGTTCAATTTCCAGTCAGGGCACATGTGGGGGTTGCAGGCCAGGTCCCCAGTTGGGGGTGAGCAAGAGGCAACCAATGGATGTTTCTCTCACACATCGATGTTTCTCTCTCTCACTTTCTCCCTCCCTTCTCCGCTCTCTGAAAATAAATAAAATCTTTTTAAAAAAGAAGAAGAAAAGTAAGATGAGATTGTGTTCTGCAAGGGCCCAGGCTTAGTGAGGAACTCCTACTCCAGTGGAGGGTGTAGAACAGTACTTGCTTCCAGGTTAAAGTCCTCGTGCCACCAGGGGACCTAGGAAACACCTTATGATGGCTTAAAGTCATGAGATGCATTTAAAGCTTCAGCACAATGTAACCAATGTACGAATATAAACAGGGACCCTGGCAGGTGTGGTTCAGTTGGTTAGAGCATCATCCCATAACCAAAAGGTTGCGGGTTTGATGCCTGGTCAGGGCACATATGGAAGGCAATTGATCAATGCTTCTCTCTCTCTCCCTTGTATCAGTGTTTCTCTCTCTCCCTCCCTGTGTCTCTTCCTCGCTCTATCTAGAAGCAATGTGAAAGTGTTCTTGAGTGAGGATTAAAAGAAAAAGAAGAATTTAAACAGGAAGTATCTACATACCCTAGAATTCCATAATAATCTGTACAACTATATATGAGCATCTCTGTGCTGGGTACTGTGCCAGAGTGTTGGAATACAACGTTGAATAAGACACAATCCCTTTCCTTAGAATGGACTAAATGCAATTCAGTAACTCAAATAAGACAGCAACTCTGTCAAAAGTGATGAATTTCTAAAAGAAAAAAGAAAGAAAAAGAAACCCAAAGAAAACTACAAATCAAAGCAGTCACTGTTATTGACCATACTAAACCCCGTGCAAGGTACAATTTACTAATTAATGATGTTCTGTAAAGACTCAAAGTCTCTGGCATTTTCCGAACCAAGTATCCAATTACTCCCTTGATTGATTTGTTTCTTCTGTAACCAACAGCACGAACAGAAAGATACCTTCCTCAGATCCCTAAAGCACAAGCCATTCGCTATCTTAAAGCCGGAAATAATGTAAGATGAAACCCCTTCTGGGCCAAAATATATACTTAACATGGTTTGTGTCTGTTTGACTTAAAACATTAATCCCAACATCTGCCGTGTGCCCACTCTGTGGAGATGGGGCAACAGCACTGAGTGTGGGAAAGAGAAAGGGACCTGGCTAAGTGATGAGGTCCCAGTCTCAGGGACTCTGTGCTGGCTGCACAGGATGGGTCAGCCCTGGATCCTGCACCTCGGAGCAGACTGTCAAGGATGAGAGTAAAGATAAAGATAGGAATAATATTTTAGGTACAAAGTGAAGTCCTGATCAAGCTCTGTTGGAAAGGGTATTAACAAAGATGGAAAGTGTGGCCAGAATCCTAGACTCATTTTCATATGGATGTAAGAGTATTCTTAGGAGTTGAGAATCCCATCTCAGATGTGGGAATGCTACACACACGTACACAAAGATGCTGGGATGTACAAGATTCGTTGCTTAGGGATACACACACACACACACACACACACACACACACACACACACACACACACATACAAATTCTTAGGGTTACTGGAAGGATTGCCCATCTGGTCTCAAGCCAGTCACCAGCTTGGCAGGACAGGGTCTCAGAAAAGACACCTGGACCAGAAAACACATCCTCTAAAGACGAAAAGGTGGCATTATAGGAGTTCATCAAATGGGAATTTTTTTTTTTTACAATGCTGGCAATTATGCCGAATTCCTAAACCCTGGCCACTCACCACCTTGATCCATCTCCCATACACCCTCACCCAGCCACTGGCCTTCTTCTGGTTCCCGCATGTGACACTCTTCCTACCTGAGGAATTCAACTGAATGAAAGACCTGCATCTAGAACATGGGGTTCTGTGCAGTAGAGACAGGTGAAGCAGCTCTGTTGGGAGACCGGGAAGGTCAGAGAAAGATATCCTGGTTGGAGGTGGTGAGGAGTGAGGAGAGGGGTTGCCGAAGGGAGAGTGGATTAATTTGCCAGGGCCGCCATAACAAATACTGCATAGCATGCACCACACAAATTTATTTTCTCTTGATTCTGGAGGCCAAGATCAAAGTGTTGACAGGTCTGGCTTCTTCTGAGGCTCCTCTCCTTGGCTTGAAGATGGCCACCTTCTCTTTGTATCCCCAAATGGTCTTTCCTCCACGTGTGCACATCTTAATACCCTCTTCCTATTACAACACATGGGAGATTAAGACCCATATTGACCTCATTTTACCTTGTTAAAGGACTCAGTCTCGAAATGCAGTCATATTCTGAGATGTTGGGAGTCAGGATTTCAACACGAATTGGGGCGGGAGGAGTGTAATTGCACAAATCAGCCCACAACAGACAGGAAGCAGGAACATTGGACAGAAATCTCACTTATTTTACAGTTTAAATCAGTGCGGTCCCTTATGCTTAGTCCTGTTTCTATTGAAATGGTGCCACTGCCCAGGAAAAGCGAAGGAAGCCAGAGCAAACGAGCCCACCCTCATTTCATTAGGAAGGTAGACACACTAGGCCTGTCGTTTCTAATGCCTAACCCACCAGAATACTTTAGGCCAGATTTTTTAAAAATCTAAGTCATTGAGACCCCTCTCCAAACCAATGAATTAGGAATATCTAGGAGTTATAAGGAATCTGTATCCTTTTAAATGTCCCCAGATGTTTCTAGTGATAATAGACTTGAGAAGTACTGCTTCTAACCTTCTGGCAAAACTAAGCCCTATTTTCATAAAAAAAAAAAAAGTGCCACAGGAAAAACAAATGTTGCTAAAAACGTGTCGCAAATGGAGCCCTTGTGCATGTTGGTGGCCAGGTAAATTGGGACAGCCACTGTGGAAAACAGGGTGGAAGTGTTGCAAAAAAACCGCAACTAGAGCTACCATGGGATCCAGCAATTTCACTTCTGGATACTGATCCAAAATAAACAAAAACAGGAACTCGAAAAAAATACCTGCACCCTCTTGTTCGTTGTAACATTATTTACAACGGCCACGACCTGGAAGCAGCCCAAGGGCCCACTGATCAAATGGGGAAAAAAATGTGGCATGTCTACACAGTGGAATATTATTCAGCTGCAACAAAGAAATCGTGCCGTGCGTGACCCTATGGATGGACCTTGAGGGCTAAGGGAAGTAAGTCCAACAGAGGAAGGCAAACGCTGTATGATCTTGTTCATACGTGGAAACTGAAAAGAAAAAAAGAAAGAAAGAAAAAGGACTCATGGAGACAGAGGACAGACTGATGGTGCAAGAGGTCAGGCAAGGAAGGAAACATGTAAAAAAGGTCAAAAGGTACAAACTCCCAGGTACAAGTTTTGGGCACATAATGTACAGCATGCTGACCACAGTTAATAATGCTATATTGTGTTTCTTTTAAATTGCCAACAGAGTAGATCTTAAAAATTCTCATCACCAGGAAAAAGTTTATAACTACGTGTGGTGGTAGACCTGAAACTAATATAGTGTTTTATACTAGTTCCATCTCAGTTTTAAAAAGGATGTCTGCCCTTTCCATAGTCTGTTCATTTTTCTTCTTTACTCTCAAGGAAATAAGCGGAAGCAATATAATCATTTGGATTGAATGGTACCATTCAGTTTGCAAATAAGCCCGAGGCTAAAGCTTAAAGAATGTACATTCATTCATCCAATCATTTCTTGTAGTTATTTATTTATCGGTGGTTGTGAAGCACTACTCACCAGGCTTGGTGCTAGACAGTGCGGATGGAGAGGAAGACCAAGGTGGTTCCTGCCCGGCCCTGCCCTTGTCTGCCTCTGTGCACAAAGGCCTGAGAGCAGGCACGGGACGTTTCCCCTTGTGACTAACAGCTTAGTGTCCAACAGGCTAGGGGACCCTCAAGGCAAAGAATGGATTTGTTGCCAGGGTAGCGGTGGGGGGGGGCTGCTCCTGTAGCTGTGGCTCAGTTGGAAAGCCAGCCACAGATCCTGCTCGTATTGATAATACTCTTAAGAAATAAAGTGGATCCTAGTCCCATATGGCTGGATGGTGTTTTCAAAAGAAAAGCCTCCTCCTTTTAACCCCTCAGCAGAACTGCACACGAGCCAACTGGAACAAGAGCGGCAGCTACGCAGCTGGACATATCCTCTGGTTCAATGATAACCCTCCCTGCTCAACCAGCTCTTCCACGATTTTTTTTTCCTGATGCTCACTGGCATCTGTGGATCCATTTCCAACTCAGGTCCAAGGGTAACAACAGGCCTGCCCTGTGGCCAGAGAGTGACAGAAGTGGCGTGGTATTTTGCCCAGCTCTATCCCCCTGGCTGCTTTCTGCCTCCAGTGTCCAGCCCAACTTGTTCCTTTACCAACGATTGATGGGTTAAGTACAATCTTGCCAATATCTTAGAGCACTAAACATACTCCTGATCCTTAAAGACACCAAGCAGGCATGAGGAAACACCAATTAGCCTCACCTGCTCTTTAGATGAGCCTTGCTATGGATGAGTTGGGTGGATGCGAATTCCCACGTGGTTTGACACTTTTGATCCCGGGCCAGCTGGTGCCCATGATGAGGGAGTACATTGGAGCTCATCACACAGGACTCACTCACTTGTATCTTGGCCTCTGGTTTATTGCTTAGTCCTTTCGTTGTCTAATGAAGTACATCCATTTTTCTAGGACTACATCCCAACCTGCCTCTACTTTAGAGCTTGCTAAGTCTCTCCTCTCGCCCTCCACTCCTTACAACATTGTTTTTCTTGCCTTTCCACTGTTCATACGCCCCTCAATTAAAATCTATTTAGCCTTAAGCCAGTGTCTAGATGATCAGAAATCAACACCAGAAAGCTAAGATCTGTCCTTGCTTTAGCCAACAGCTCTTTATTTGGGGACCCTCAATGGGCCAGAGAAAATGGATTTCCATTAGAGCCCAGAAGAATATGAGTGTGACTATAGTTTATTGATGATCAGATCCTACTGTTATCAACGAGCAGTTTGGTCTCTTGAGGACCTGAATTTGATTCAAGTACTTTCATGCCCTGGTTCACCCAGTTGAATGCATGTTCGTTCTTCACAGCTGGGGGGAAAATTGGGTCCTTGAGAGAGGTTGGGATGTTCACTTGCTCCTTACTCCAGTGAGCTCTGACAATAACGTACCGTCAGAAATACACACTCCAAAGCCCTACTTACTCTCTGCAGACCCCAACTCTCAGCAATGAATTATAAGAATAAGGAGCTGTCCTCTTAAGCAATGAAATTGGGGGTGGGATGAGCATTATTACAAGAGCACAGACAATTACTAGTTAAATTTATTTGTTTTTAATCTATGTGTTTCTTTCATCATCAGAGTTGGGGCTCAGGAGAATAATGAAGTCAAGGAGGTGGAGAGAATACAGGTGGCTGAGATTATATAATATCCTTCTAATAAAGTAATAAAACCGTATAATAAACTGCCTGGCATTTAATATTCAGAAGGACAATGAGAAAGGATTAAATAGCTTAGAAATTTCCTTCGGAGATGATGAGCACATCTGTGGACTTGGGCATCTGTTTGCATTTTATTATGACATAGGACGGTTTGCTTATAAATGGAGAAAAATAACTATATCAATATGCACCAGGTAAAGGGTAAAACTGGGAACACAAAATCTACTTATATTTGTCCTGTTGAGTAAAATGGAAGCTTTCAATAGAGTAGCTGAGTAGTTTGGGGGCATTTGTTTTGTTTTTGTCTTTGTTTTAATCTCGAAGAAGAGAACATGGAGGGTAGGGGGGGAGAAGAAAAGAAAAGCCCACTGTTGTTTGAGAGACAGCACCAGACCACCTTTTTCTGGGATACATCCATTTTTATACAACGAAGCACTTCCGGGTTTGGTTTTACTAGGAAATGTGTCCAACAATCTGGTCACTAACCAGAAAACCTAGACCGAATGATTAAAAACCTGACTCATGTATTTTAAAGGTCACTTTATAGGTAATCTCTTCAAGGATACTCACTTCTCACAGTGATTCACCTGGGTGGGCAGTGGTCCAATTCAGCTGTCTACTGTATTTTTCCCCACCTCTCAGCAAAAGTCAGAACAGTAGCCCTCAGTGGGGTTAAAGGGGAGCCCTACAGGAGCGTCCACTCTGGCTTAGGAAGTAAAAGTCACAAGAGAATGTCACCCCCACCCCAACAACCACAGCAAGCCATAAAAGAATGATCCACAAAAGAATAACATCTTCAGCCTCTCGGAGGGCAGAGGTTGTAAAGGAACCCAATGAATCCAAATCATGCTGCTCCAAGGAGACAGGGACATGTAACCATTCCACAGGGACTGGCAGGCCGGAAGTGGGGACAGCTGACAAAGAGCAAAGCAAGAACAGAACCCCACAGGCCTCGTTAACATTCCAAAACTTCCCATCAAGCTAAACCACTTTTTAAAAAATCTGTCAGTCACTTGACAATTGTTCAGTGATAATAATAAAAGCTGAGGTTCCACATGCTTTGTCCACACTTTGCATGCTGGGTGACTTTTATGTCTTGAATCACCCACTGCAGGAGGTAAAACTGTGTCATAGATAAAGAAATCAAAGCTTAGCAAAGTGAAGTAATGTTCTCAGTGGAATCCCATTCTGCTAGTCTGCAAAGCCCTTATGTCTTGCCGCTTACGATCAGAATGAAAATCAGGGGCGCTTAAACTGTTGTAATTTTCTGAATTTCTGGAGGAGATTTACTTTTAAGTCCTAAGAAATTCCTGGGACAATCCAAGGGGAACGAAAAAAACGTGAATCTTTAAACACATGTATGCTTTAACATCTGAAATCATCTGATCTGATTATTTGGGTTCTCGAAAGAATTGTGCAGGAAATTAAAGACACGTGAATGCTAAGTGTTCCTTGAAAGGGACATTTGGGTACCTGAGTCCCTTGCTGCATAATCAGTCTTGACTTTTCTGCCTACAGTGATACATTTCTGAAATTATTATTATGAAGTTAAGATTAGAGTCAGTAGAACTGAAGATGTAAATATTCACCCCACAAATGACCTCTACAGGAACGTTACAAACATTTAAATCAAGAACAAGCTCTATTTTCATGGCATTTAACACACCAGTAATTACGCTAAGTGAAATAAGCCAGTCAGAGAGAGTCAAGTACCATGTGATCTCATTTCTATGTGGAATCTAAACAAAAAATACTGACGAACACAATAGGAACAGAGGCATAGATCATGGAACAGACTGACAGCTATCAGAGGTGAGGGGGTTGGAGGGCTGGATGAAAGAAGGCAAAGGGATTAAGCAGAACACACACACAGCTTTATTTATATATATATATGTAACATAAACATTTATATATAAATAAAGCTGTGTGTGTGTATATATATAACACATAGACACAGACAACAACAGTGTGGTGAAAGCCAGAGGACTGGCGGTTGGGGACAGGTGGAGGTAGGCAAAAGAGGGGGGACATGGGGGCAGAAAGAGACTTTGCTTGATGCAATGGGTGCACGATTCTGTGTGCAGATGAGGTTTATTGAGTTGTACACTCGAAACCTGTATGGTTTGGTGAACCAGTGTCACCCCGATAGATTCAATAAAAAATATTTAGAACTTAACCTAATTTCAAGTTCAACAAACTAGATCAGGAACCAGATTGGCATTGCCTGCCCTTCTCACGGGAAACAGGTTGTGGCAAAGTGAAAACACCCCTTCCTCGTGGAGATACAAAAGTCACTATTTTGTGCCCCTTTGAAGCTATGGTGATTGTTTAGCAGCTACACATTTTCACTAGTGCCATAACTTCTTCACGTTCTTTGCTGGGGAAGAAGGGCTCAGAGGACCTGCCAGAGCTGTCTCTGCCACTGAGCAGCTGGAAAGCTGGTGATGACAATGCCATAGATCATTAGCAAATATTCACCAGGTGCTTCAAATTATACCATCTGATTGAATAGTTACAAAGGCTTCATGAATGGGGGAGGAGAAAAATATTCTCCTGTACCTTTATGAGTTCTTTTGGCAGTCTGATCTAATTGACATGAGGCAGATTCACAGGGGCAATAACTGGTAAAATAACCAAATTTAATTATGGATGGACATACAGGGTTCCGGAAGATTATGGGGCAGTATACTCCAGCCAGCACTGCTCTTTGGAGCTCAGAGACTGAGGTCACACTTCCTGATAAAACAAAGCCGTCCTCTTCCAGGGAAACAGCCTGTTCCCCACAACGCCATCCCTGGTGACAGCGCTTTTCAAAAACTAATACAACCCAGCGTGTTAAAGAGGAGTTTTTCATTTTTATCACAAGGAGTTGGAGATAAGCCATCTGAGAATACAGATTCAATTCCAAAATAAAGGAGGACCCAGGACATTTTGTCAGTTTACAGAACTAACAAGGCAGAACTTTTGAAATTAGCTGTCTCCAGGAAATCTGAGATATGCCATCTTTGAATGAGGAATGACCAAATAGACTTATCTGGTTCAAGCATTTACTTCTCTGTTTCTCCTGGGGTACACGTTATATTGCTAGCGCTCAGTCATAATTCTAAAACTCATACTTCAGGGGAAAGTGACTCAACTTATGTTTTGAAATGAAAATAGCTGCCTGGACAGAAAGACAATTCTTTTCTGTCTCCTGGCAATGGGGGTCAGAGAGAGAATGGAAGGCTAACAATAATGTTACATTAAGATTGTTCTTAGTTGGCTCAATTGATCCTGATGTTTTTTGTCAAATCCTCAGGAATTCACCCTCCACTCGGGCTGGTCCTGGAAATGCCCATGTAATGAAATGGTACCTATCTGCCAAGCACCTTTCCAAAAATCTCTCTTTTCAGGACAACAGTAGTTTGGGACCCCAAGGGTTGCGTTTTGTTTCAGGATTTGATTTAGCTGACTTGCTTCAGCTTGGGCAGAAGCAGCAATCAACATGAGGGATGCTAATTAGAATGCTGGCTGGTTTCTGTTTTCTTTCACATTTGCTCAGGGAGCAAAGTTATAAAAGTTTGTTTTTGCTGGCAGGCATCAGAACGTGGCTGCAATTACCACCCACTCATTTTCCAGGCTCCGGCTATAAAGAGTGAGGGATGTCAGTGTCTCCTTCCACTCCAGTGACAATTCCAAAATTGCTAGTCTGTGGGAGTTTCTCTATTGCTTCCTGGTTTAATGACTAGACGTGTATAATTGAGGCATGATTGCTAGACACTGGGCCTGGCGCTGGGGTTCGAATGGTATACAACTTTAGGGTCTGCAGGCTAATTGAGGAGACAAAGGTGAAATTATATACCATGGCATATGTCATCTCTTGTTTCAACTCTTGATTATGAAAAGTGGCGACACTCACAAAAGTGAAGAAATAGTATATAGTGAGCACTCACGGATTCACCACTTCTATTGTAAAAGAAAACTATCATTCGCCCTTATTTGCTTTAGCATTGTGTGTTGAGCGAGACTGTTGAACAACTTGAACGTGAGTGGCAGACACCACGGCATGCAAAGCCCCTAGTTTAGCCACATCTCATCTCTTAGAAATAAGAACATTCTCCTCCCATTTAATCACAGTATAAATATCATATCTAAGAAATTTTGTAATAATTTCTGAACACCATCTAAAATCCAATGCATATTCAAACTTCCCAACTTGTGCCCCTAAAAAAAATGTCTTTTAGAGCTATTTTGTCTTGTTCTAACCAGGATCCAATTAAGGTTCACATATCAGATTCCGTTGTTACTTTTCTTAGTGTCAGTTAATCTCCACTGTTTCTTTTTTCTTATAATATTGGCTCCCTGTCTCCTTGATGCAATCAGGCTAATTAAAGAATGTCCCACTTTCTGATTCTCTGATTTTGATAATTGCTTCCTCCTGGAAACTGATGTTTCCTGTAACATGAAAGAGAGGCCTAAAGTCTTGATTAAACAAGTTTGACAAGACAACTTCCTATTTTCATACATTGCTGGCAGGAGTGTAAGATGATACAGCCACTTTGGAAAACAGTCTGGAAGTTCCTAAAAATATTAAACATATTAGGAACGAGGCAAAAATGTCTCCTCTCACCACTCCTTTTCAACATCTTACTGGTGGTCCTAGCTAATGCAGTAAGACAAGAAAAGGAAATAAAATGTATATAGACCGGGAAGAAATAAAACTGTCTTTATTCACAGATGACATGAGCACCTATGTAGAAAAGTCAAAAGAAATGACAAAAAAATCCTGGAACTAATAAGCAATTATAGCAAGGTTGCAAGATACAAAATTAATATACAAAAGTCTATTGCTTTCCCATATACCAGCAACAAACAAGTGGAAATTCATATTAGAAATAATCCCATTTATATTAGTAATACCCCTCAAAATGAAATACTTAGGTATAAATCTAACAAAATATGTATATTATCTATGTGAGGAAAACTACAAAACTCTGAAAAATTAAGTCAAAGAGCTAAATAAATGTTATGTTCATGGGCAGGAAGACTTGATATTGTCAAGACTCAGAGTAGCCAACACAACGCTGAAGGAGAAAAACAAGCTGGAGAACGGATGCTACACAACTTCCAGACTTACTCTAAAACACGAATAACCGAGGCAGTATAGTGCTGGGAAATGAATCAACAAATAGGCCAATGGAACAGAACAGAGTCTCCAGAAATAGACCCACATTAATGCAGGGGAGGGTGGTATGGGAGTGACCGCTAATGGGTATGGAACTTCTTCCTGGGGCAATGAAAAGGTTCTAAAATTAGATTCTGGTGATGGCTACACAACTCTGTGAATAAAAAACAAAACAAAACAAAAAAAAACATTGAATATCATATTTTAAATGGGTGAGCTGTGTGGCATGTGAATTGAATCTCAATAAAGCTATTTCAAAAAAAGAGGAGACATCATAGAGAGTGTTATGCATTTCACATGGCATCACATCAAGAGGCTCACAATTTCAGCTTGTGCCACAGTTAATGATGCTCATTTTGATCTCTGGTGAAGTGGTATGTAAAGGTATGCTTCCCTTTTGCAAATAGTAAGTCAGCTGTGGGGTGAGATGCATAGACAGCCTACTCCCCAACACCATCTCACCTGATGTTTTACCATACATGGACGGGCTCCTGCCTGAATAGGTAATTTCACTGGGGATTACAGAATAGCCAACACTTGTCTGTACAGATTCAAAAGCTCAGATGGCCTGGCAGGCTTTCCAGGGTCACTAGGCATATTGGTGGCCCAACCAGAAACAGCTCACAGGCCTGCTATTCCGAACCCATGGCCTTAGGCTATTGTTTGACTGTGTGAAGAAACTTTGGCTGCAACACCAGTAGGAATGCGCTACAGGAAGACTGCAAGGAGCCAGGAGCCGCAATGCCCTGGCGGTCCCCCCAACTGTCTTTGCTTCAACTGTGCTCGGAGGGAACAGACCCAAGGAGGCCTCTTCTTCCAGCTTCCGACCACCCTCCAACCTTTTTCCGGTCACCACCTTTGGCACCACCTGAGCAATCTTTGGCCTCCAAAACCAGCCAACACCATGTTTTGAGCTTAGCTCCTTATTGCTCAGCAACCATGAGCCCCAAAATTTGTCAGAATCATTCCACGCAGGTGGAGGCCCTGTCAGCCTGCATCTGGGGGCCTCCTACACCTACCTGCCTCTCTCTGGGCTTCTGTTTCAGCCACAATGATGGGGCCTGGAGGGCAGGGGCCTCTTCTTCTTAGAGTTGGCTGAGGGAAAGCTCAACGGTGCCCAGCATCTATTACCAGCAAGGCGGCTGTGTCCTCTTCCAGGACATGCAGAGGCTGTCCCACAATGAATGGAGTGACACGCAGGAGGCCATGGAAGATGCCCTGGTTCTGGAGAAGAACCTGACCCAGGCGCTTGTGGATCTGCAGGCCTTCAGTCCTGACCTTCAGCTCTGTGGCTTTTTGAAGAACTACTTCCTGCATGAGCAGATGAAACCCATCAGGAAGACGGTGACACCTGGCTTACCTCTGCAGGCTGGCCGGGCCCCAGGCTGGGCTGTGTGATTGTCCTTTTGAAAGGCTTGCCCTCAAGTACCACTAGGAGCCTAGGGAGCTTAGAGGCCTTTGAGGGGCCCCTCTGCATCCCCCTGGGGTCTGGCTCCTGCCTGAGCCTCTCCCTGCAATCACCAGACAAACTTTTCACCACCCTGGAGCCTTTCCCGTGCATTGGACCAAATGGAAACAATAAAGCTTTTTGCAGGGCCAAAAAAAAATCCAGGGGCAAAAAGTATCGCCTTACAACCAGAAGGGAATCCAGGAAGACTTCTCGAAAGAGGTTGGACTTGTTGTGGGTCCTAAAGGCTAATTAGGAGGAAGACTCCAGGCTGGGGCCTAACATAATCACAGAACCCCATCAGGAAAAGCTTAAGCATAAAAAAAAAACATAGGTGGTGAGCAGAATTATAACTAGTAATCGCCTAATGATAAAGCGTGAGCTCCAGAGCTAAATTGCTGGATTCCTCAGGTGTAAAAAGATCATCTGAGCCCTGGCCAGTGTGACTCAGTTGGTTGGACCATCATCCCACACACCAAAAGTTTGGGCACATACCTAGGTTGTGGGTTTGATCCCCGGTCCAGGCACATACGGGAGGCAACCGATTGACGTTTCTCACATCTCTCTCTCTTTCTCTCTCTCTCTCTCCATCCACCCCCTTCCTCTGTCTCTAAAATGAATAAACATATTTTTGAGGTAAATAGCATTAACAACCTCTTAGGGTTTTTGTGACAATTAAATGAGTCTGAGAACAATTCCTGGCAATAGTGAGTCCACAAATATTGGCTCTCGTTACATTCCACAAAATGTTTGTGCGGCGATTTACAAAGCACAGGAATGCTGCAGAGGTTAGCAACCAATGGCCTTTTGCTCTGAAACATGGCCTTGCCCCTGATCGGTATAGTCACGGTAGGGGACTGACTTCTACTGGAAGAGCCAAATGGACTCTATAGAAAAAATTGGAATTGGAACCAAGAAATCTGGGTTGTCATCTCCTCTCTGCCACCAGCCACTGGATGATTCAGAGCAAGTTGCCTCTCCTCCCTAGGAGGGAAAGTCGAGAGGTGAGACTAGTGTATATCCAAAGGCCCTCTCCACCTAAGTGTAGTTCTAGGAGATTTCAGCGGGTGCTCAGAGCCACTAGGGTGATGTAGAATCAGTTCTTACAATTGTAAGGGTAGAGGTGACTCACATCCGAGCACCCAAGGTGGCCCAAAGTCACCCCCAGTTATCCGTTTCTCAGAGGCAATCACTTGGAAGGGGCCACCTGAATTTATCGATTTCACTGCCAGCTCCTAAGTTTTTAGGTAGTTACTATTATTGTAAGTCCCACGTGACTCACTGTGTTGCTGTCGTGGAAATTATCCTAACTTTCTCCAGCTGATTTTCTCCTTCTTACTCTATCTGAAACTTACTTTATCAGAAGATTGTTTGGCCAGAAAATAGAATTTGTGGGGAAACTGTCACTCTTTGTTTGCATGTAAGGCCTCATTGATACTCCTCAGTACACAATAAGAAGCATGTCTAAATGTGTATACTTATGGTTACAGAATATCCTGTGGGAAATGACAAATGTGGTGTGTCCTCAATGAAGCATTCCACGTATAATGTGTTCCTTCTTTGAACCATTCAAGACAGCCTAGACATTCAGTCAGCAAACATAATTGGTTGAATGTCTGACATTGCCGTGTGTAGTGGGAAAGGGGGTCTTGAAAACTGCCTCCAAGCTGATGCATTAACGTTAGTCGTTCAAGTTCATGACATTCATGTTATTGAAGTATTCATTGTTTTCTTTACTTCTGGATCTCTAGCGCCCTAACCGCTATCAGGTACAAAGAAGGTGCTATACAAATATAACACTACGGTGGTTTTAAAATACATCCACAAATTCTTTGATGTGCTTCCTTTTAAAGGTGGAACTTAGGGCTGCTCGCCCTTCAGGTGTTGGCTGGAATTAAGACTCATTTCGCCTGGGAAGAATAAAGCAAAAGTGATGGTGTGCGATTTCAGGAACTGGGTCACCAAAGGCACGATGGTGTTCTCCTTCCTCGTTCTCTCTTGAATCACTCACTCTGGGGGAAGTGATCTCACATGCTGTAAGCAGCTCTGTGGTAAGGCCCACCTCCTGAGAAACTGAGGCCTCCAGCCAACAGCCATGGGACTGCGCCACCTTGGGATAGGGTCCTCCAGCCTCAGTCAAGCCTTCAGGTAACTGCAGCCCCAGCCAACATCTTTACTGTGACCTCATGAGAGACCCTGAGCCGGAATCATCCACCTAAGCCATTCCCAGATTCCTGACCTTAAGAACTTCGTGAGTTAGTGAATCACTGACTGATGCTGTAAACCACCAAGGTTTGGAATGAGTTGTTATTTAGCCATCAGCAACTAACATAGCCACAGAAATGAATGAGTAGAAAATGGGTTGCATTTCTACCAGGGAAATGTCAGTATCCAGACATCTTTCTTTCAAAAAGAATTCTCCAGTTTATTCCTTATTTGATTGTGTCCTTATTTGATGTATTCCTTATATGACTGAATTCCATAAGTTATTTTCTGGCAAAGTAGTCAAAAGTGATAATAAAAACATAATCAAATATGATATAATATGATCAAGATCGAATTAGAGATGTGGGAAGCCTAGCTAACTGAAGGGAAAGTCCTGATAAATCACACTGACAAGGGGCAACGTACTCTCCCTTCTTTGTCTTTTCCACCCTCATGCATAAGGGGCCAGTTCTCTTTCCCTTCTCTTTATAAGGAGTAAAGTTGCCTCCTGCTTCTTCCTGTTCGCTTGGGGTGGGGGGGGGAGCCAGCAGCAGCAACCAGCTCTAGAGTAAGCCATTTATCTGTGAGAAACAGGAACATTTCAATCAGGGTAAAAACGATTTCTTCAAGGATAAGGGGCCAAATATATCTCAAATGGAATTTTCCAGGAGAGTAACACATTGTGAGTCTAGCTCCCGAGTTCGCTCACGGTCTAGTAGACTAAGAAGACAGGGTCACTATTTGTGTCTTTCTTCAGACTGATTGGACTATTTTGATCAGTTTCAACATGGTGTAAATAAAATCCAGTCTCCAAGGTGAGTAGTTGCAGTGATAGAGATAATACCAACTGCTTCGGCAACAAAAACATTAATGCTTACTGTCTCAAAGACAATCCAAGTTTATTTATGACATCCACAGCGTCTGAAACACGTGTTCCTGATCAGCAGGAGGCTCTCTTCTGAGCCAGAGACCCAGCGCCTTCCATTTGTGGCTCCACCATCTGCAACATGTAGCTTCCAGGTCACCGTTTTGTCTGCCTCTAGACAATAGATGGAGAAAGCACACGAGGAATCACAGGTCGGAGAAATGCTGGGCCTGGGCACTGAACACTTCTGCTCACGTTTTATTGGCTAACCCTCAGTCATGTAGCCTCCTGACCACAAGGAGGGCTAGAGTGCCCAGGAAGAAGGGGAGACAGATTCTCGAACCACTAGCCAGTGTCTGTTGCAGTAATGGCCCTACACGCCTACATATGGCCGCAGATCACCTCCACACCTGACTGCCTTCCTGGGTCCACCCACATCTCTACGTGCACCCTGGACCCAAGATAGCTCAAACTTCCATTCTTTATACTTCTAGGAAACCATGTACCTTCCCTCACTGTGTGAAGTAGTGCTGAGTTACCATCATCTATGGACCTGGATTAGCACCTGGAGAGCAGACAGCATGACTTTTTGCTTGTGTGTCCACAGTCTCTTGTAATAAGTTATTCTAGGCAAGAAAGGGAGACACTGAAGGATGAATAAAACACTAGGATAAGACCAAGTCTGAGAACCTGGCAGTTGTGCGTCATGACCCCTCTTTAACAGATGTGACCAGGAAAGGTGAGAAATAGCTGGTCCACAGTGGTTTATAAAGCACATCTTTCTGTTCCATAACCTGTCCGTGGTGCTCTTACAAATGCCAAGAGATAGACAAGAACTCTCGTATTTACTAAGTCCGATAATGGACAACGTGAAAGGTCACTTCAACACGCGCACTTTTAAAGGACCCAGTATTTATTGCCAGAGCCATGATAAGGAGAAAGGTGAATCCATAGGGAAAAAAGGCAGGCAGTTAGCCTCTGACATGGTTTAAGAAAGGAAACAACACTGGAGAAGCTGTCGGAAGCTCTGAAGTTCTAGCGTGCATTCTGCCCTTGACTAGTGGTTTATTCTTAGGTAAGTCATTTAATCTTTCTATGCCTTAGAGTTCCTGCCTGTGAATGAATGAGATTGAACTGAGTGGTCTCTCAGATCTTGAATTCTAAGGTTCCTTGAACTCAGCTTCTCAACCAGCTAGTTCTTGAGGTATTCGCTCCACATCACTGAATGTGTTTGAGGGGATGACCTTAAATTAACAGCAATGACAGGCACACGTAGTGAGTGCTCACCGTGTTCCTAGCATGTGCTAAGCACTTATTTCCATATTTCCTGTTAAGAATGCTATGAGGTAGGCACTTACATTATCAGCACTTTATAGGAAAGGAAACTGATGCTTGCAGAGGTTAAATGACTTCCTAAAAGTCACCCTGTGCCGAGTGGTAGGGCCAGGATTCAGGCACAAGCAAGCACTCGAGCTTTGAGCGCTGGGCTTCCCAGCTTGGGTTAGAAATCCAACAGACGGCCTCATGCAATGCTTTCTACTTAAAGATTTTAAGAACGTTTGAGTGGCTGGCCTGGGAAGGAGAAAGGGGAAATCCCTTACCAAACTCTCCCCTTTTTTTTTTAGGATCTCAGAGTTTATCATTGCACTTCAGCCGTCAGGCAGGGCGCTTGTGGGTCTAGGAAAGCTTTCTGAGCTGCAGGAAGTAGCTCTGGGTCTCGACCCGAGCACACCACAGGTACTTTGGAACAGCCTCTGCTCAGCAAGTGTGCGGAGCAACCAAGGCTCAGTTTAACTGACGTGGAAACAAATAGAAGACTTGAGATGGCTCTATCTGTTTCAGGGGCTTGCTTCTTTATTTACTTCTGTTTGCTTTTCAGTGAATGCAATTGCCTTCTGAGGGACCCACAGAAACGTGACATAGTGGCATGACCCAGGAAGCGCCCATGGTCCTGTGTCTTTAAGGGTCCCAGGCACGTAGTGTTTAAGGAACTGCTCATAGGGAGGGCACAGCGGGGGGGTGCTTGTGAGAAGCCCAGGTGCAAGACTGCCTGGGCTCTTGTCTTGACCATGCACTTTGGGGTAAGCGGTCTGTCCTCTCCAAACCTCACTTCCCTCACCTGCGGAGGGGACAAAGTGACAAGACCCACCTCTTTAGGGTCGCTCTGAAAAGGCCATGAGTTAAACATGTAAGGTGCCAACAACTGTGGATGGCACATAGTGAATACTTAGTGTGATCATTCCTTTCAGCTTCTACTTGGTGATGGGTATTTTATTCCTTTTCTACAATTTGGAACCAAGGACTCAGGGAAAAGATTGATCTCAAGGTCGGAAAGTCAGAGAGTGATAAGAACTAACTCAGCAGCATAGCACTAGCCCCAGGAGCCAGGAATATTCCGGAGGCATCTGGACTCAACTTCACAGGTGTCTCCAGACTGGCCAGTCCTGTCCCCTCACTGAGCCCTGATCAAGGGAAGACCCTTCCCAGTAGCCTCTATTTTGTGAAACAGTTCACGATTCATCAGCGTGTTTGTTTTTTAAAGATTCATCTCACTGGATATATAGCATCTCTCTTGGAACTAGTTGCATCGCCTTGTGCAACTGCAAAACAAAAGCCTGGGGATGTTTTCTGAGGATGGTGCTGACGGGCACAGAGCTATAAAGTAAGGCCAGGCATTACTCATATATATTAATGGAAGTGGGATTCCAGGGACAGAGCACATTCCCACGGAGCTGGCCCACTGTATTATTTTTCTGTAGTTCCTGAAGTTCTTATTTCTCAGGTATGGTGTGAAATGATCCTTGGTTCCATTAACCCTAACCCAGGCACACAGAGTTATCTCATTCCCCAAAGCAATACAAGCAAATGAAACTTTAGGCAGTAAAGGGAAATGCATTCTCTCTTCCCTCTTTATTTTGTGGAACAGAATGAACAGAATGTCCTAAGAGTAAGCTTCGCTGTCTCAGACCTCACCCTCATTCCCCAAGGGGAACTAAAGGGGACCAACTCCCCAGACATTTCCAAGTTGGGGGCCTTTTAATTCATGAAGATTTCATCAGAGGACTCAGTAAAGGCTGTACTGACGTGACATCAAACTACTCAAGTCATCAAAGACTCAGTGGAGGTGATTATTTTACGTGAAATAAACCAAACAGCTTGATGACTAACTTAATTACTCAAATGCCGCTCTGTGTGCCTTTGACGTCATCGATTCAAAGCCCAAGATGTTTAAGCCAAAGAGTTAGTTCATTTCTGGGCAATACTCTTCAGATGGACCAGAGCCGCTGGGAGTGGCCTCAACTTTTTTATACCCTTAGCTGAGGGGACGGAGCAGCAGGGACCTGGGATTCATGGAAAATTCCTTGTGACCGGGCCTCCCTGGAGTTTTTTCTGTTAGTTTTAAAAAATCCATTTTGTTCTATTGATTAAAAACAAAGGAATCAGAGGATAGGTTGAAGAAAACAAATTACTTCCCACATGGGCAATGCAGGTCAGGACTGGAAGCAAACGCGGAATTTCAATCCCTTGCTCATCTCCTCACCCAACCAAAAAGAAACAAAAAAGGCACTATTGATGGTGCTCGTCACACACTGCGCTCACACAAGAATACAAAGAAGCTGAACATGTGCTCCCTACATGGTCGCCTCTCACAGAATCAGATGCTCAGAAGCCCGACAGGCATCCTCGGCTAATGCACTTTAAATGACTGAATCCATAATTTGATGGGGTGCTTTTTGTGAGATTCCAAGAAATTTTTTGAAACGCCACTTTGAAAAATTCCTATTTCTGCACCCCAGATGTGGCCCACTGTTCACAATCAACATTGGTGTTCCAGTAAGAGGACCAAAGGCAGCCCTATAAGATATTCCTCCTCGACATTCTGCCATGTTTCAGCAGCTTGGAGAGATGCGAGGGAAAAACAAATCTGTGGCTTGTAAGCCAAAATTAATTGTAGCCTGTAATAAAGAATAAAAAGCACTTATTTGAGTCAAAGGAGCGGGAGGCCAGGAGACACAGGCTCAAGTGGGAAGTTATATTGTGTTTCCTGAGGCAAAGGGGAGGCTATACTTTATAGTGGAAGTTCCCTCCCAGGTTCCCAAATAGGACCGTTCTGTGTACAGAAGCTATCCAAATTGTACAGTTCTGATTGGTCTAAATCAGGCAGTTCTGATTGGTCAGTATAGATGCAAATGAGGATTTCATTTACATAGTTCTGATTGCATGGGGCAGGCCTCGGTCAGTTGGTAGAAAGGGAAAACTAGGGTTTCCCTGCAGTGGTTGACTCAGATGGTGTAAAGAGGCAGACAGTGCAGCCTGAGGTTCTTGCAGGGTACACAGCGGGCGTGAGGAGCCCCTGTCAGCCAGTGGCTAATAAAATGTGAGCCCTCAGTTCCATCTCAGCAGATAAACTCCTTCTTAGGGTTTACATCAAATGAATCTTTCTTCTCCGAATCCACAGGCCCTACACCCAAGGCCTGGGAGCTCTCAAAGGCCACCCTCAGCAGGTTGCTGGGCACCGGCTGAGACCACCTCCAGTGTGAGTCAGCCAGACTAGCCAGCAGAACTGCCACCCTCACCTCTTCCCTGACCGTCCATGCCTCTGTCCACACAGAATACTTCCACCCAGGCAAGACCACGGACATTCCCTGATTTGGGAGCTGTAAGTCCCATTTTCCCACTGATCCTGCTATTCCCATTTCCACAAGTCCCCTGGGCACAGTCTCCTGGATCGTGAGCTGATCCAACCCAGCCTTGCTTACCTCTGCGCGTCCTCCATCTAGGAGTGAGGATAGAAAAGCTGTCAGCTGCTGGTGACAGGTCTCCTGAAGTTGAGGGGGAGGCATCCGTACGTGCCTTCTTCACTGTCATTCTGGCACACTGGTTACTTTAAACAATCCAATTTCAAGCACCAACAGATCTTCCTCCTTGGAGACACTGAAAACACAAGCAAATCACAGAGTGCTGTCTGTACAGCGGCTGAATGGGGGAAGGGTAAAGGTGTAGCCCTCAAACCCAGCCTTAATGTAATCAGGTAGAAACTTCATTTCTTCAATATGATCTTAATCCTTTTTTCCTCTTAGAGGCAAACTGGCTCCATCCAGAACCCTGACTCACCCGCCTCCTGCTCTCTCCGGACAATGAGGTTCCACTCAGCATCAGATAATCTTAGGAACACAGCCTCGGGCCTGTTGACCCCCAAGACAGAATTTCAGTCAAAATGAAGCCGGAAAAGCTGGCTTTCCTGCTGCATGTCACCTGCCAGACCCAAGAAGCAGAGGCAGGGATTAAATCTTTCTGGGCACTATATTCTGATGGCTGGTGATTAAGAATACAGCCAGTTATGTACCCTAACAGACCACCTTAAATTCCCTTTCAAACCGATCCTTTTTATAAGGAGAAAAAAAGTATAGGTAAGGGGGTTGGAATTCAGGGGAAAAGGTAATCAGATAAAATCTAGGGCATTCATTCATTCGCATGCTGGTCGTAGAAGCTCTCACCCTGGAGCACAGTGACCCATCTTGATGGCCTGCAGTCCTCCTGAGGCACAAAGGTGGAGCTGCTTCTGGTCTCCTGGAGTCAGGGTTAGGGTTTCAGTTCCTGGAACAATAGCTTTCACGTGCATTGATTACTAAGCTTATCCGCTATTACCTAAAGTCAAACTTTCCAAGTCTTGATTCCTCCATCAAAACTAGAGATAACATGAAGGCCTGGGTTGTGTTTCAGCTCCAGGCCCACAAAAGCAGTGAGAAACAGGCACAGAAATGCCATTGCTGTCATCGGACCAAACACACTGATCAGTTGCTACCCAACCCCTAGCACCAACTGGTCAGTGGAGACCACCACCCTGCCCACGGCCTTAACTCCCTTTTCCTCTATATAACCCATTCTCCAGAAGCCACCAAGGATCCAAGTCTTCAAGCATTAGCTCACCTATCAGTCTGGGCAGGGGCCACTCCCTAAACAGAAACCCTTCCTTTCTTTGCTGCAAAGCCCTGTTGGTATCTCATTGGGCTTTGATGTGCGCAGGCAAATGGACCCCTCTAGTCCGGCGATGTTAACCCTGCACTGGCCTGGCAAGGGACACACCACAGGACAGCCTCAGTCTGTCTCCTGATTGTTCAGATGCATAAAGCCCGATCAGCAGTCAGGGCTCTGGGCCTCATCAAGATTTGGGAGCTTTGTTTTGGTCTAGCCTAATCACATTTGTTCACTGGGGATTACCCTGCTCCAGTACACCCGGTAGGATGCTCTGGAAATCTGTCTCAGTCTATCTAAAGGTGAAAAAGGTGAGCAGCTAATCTCTCCCCTGGGCAGTGAGATGCAGACAGGAGGCCCCTTCTCAACCAGAGGACAGCACAAAGCAGTACGAGCCGCAGGCCTCTGGGGTCTGTCCCCACTTCGGCTGCCGTGTGGCCAAGGGAACAAAGGCTGGTGTCTGTCCTAGTCTGCTCTTTTGCTTGCCCAGTTCATTCCCTGTAAGTCCAGTGTCAGCCCTCTGGCAACCTACTGCTCTGTCACCTCCAACAGGGTGGGGAAGGCGTTCTCTACCTGCAGCTTCCCCCACAAAGGGCAGCTTCTCATCTTACAGTCAACTCCTGAGCTTCAGGCCAGCCCAGCACAGCCTGGTTGGGGGTGAATCATCCTGAGCTTTTCAGTTTGAATGAAATGGCCTCTCACAGGAGGGAGGGAAGGGATTTAATAAAAGAGGTTCTCTTGCCCTCTCTTCTGTCTGAACTCAGCTTATTAGCTTCCACTCTGGATTTCAAAAGAAAATGTCGTTTTGCGTCTGGGTTTGTGTACGGGTAATAATGGCAGGCTGGAGGAACGTGGGCCTGTTGAGACAGCTGGGTGCTCAGAGGGGCACTGCTGACAAGGCTGGGGTGGGACAGGACACGGGGATGAGGAAGCCATGGTGACTGCACAAGCGGAGTGAGTGCCTGTGTTGGATGGGCCCTGCAAGCCTCAGCAGCAACAGTCTCCAGGCAGTAGTCCAGGCAGGGTTCACAAGGGGGTAAGTGGGTAATTGCTTCTTGGGGATGTTGGGGGAGAGTCCCCCAAGTCTAAATTCAAGAGCAATTCCAAAGAACTGGCATGCAGACTTATTCAAATTCATAAGAGCTTGAATAGGAGAAACTTACCTACATGGGCAAAGCAGCTGCTCCCAGGGATAG
>VMDR010007192.1:0-41726 GCA_007922815.1 Macrotus californicus | reverse complement strand
AATTTAGGGTCTCCTGCTGGATGCCATGCCATCTTCTGCACCTTCACGCTGCTTCACATTCACCAAGTTGAGCACAGTGTTTAAAGAACACACACGTTTGCAGCCAGCAAGTGTCATTTGAAATCTCGCTCTGGGCAAATTCCTGAGTGTCAGTTTCCTCATTCATAAAAAATTGATGTAATACATATTTTTCTCTTAAGTAGTTTGTGTAAAGGGTTGCTCAGTTAAATTTGAATATCAGATAAACAACAATTAATACTTAGAGTAGTTATTTGTTATGTTACAATATTATATCCTATATTTTACCTAGCCTAATTGTATAGATTACACTTAATAATTCACGTAGAGCATCTAGTATCATGCCTGGTAGATACCAGTCATATTTTCTGAGGAAGGTTTAATGGCAAATGAAAAGTTTGTGGTAGCATCTCTCCCTTAGGATACTTTATAAGCTAGCCAGGAAGATGAGCTGCCCATTCCTGGAACAACAATAGAATGACAATTCAGTTAAGGGCAAATCATAAATGCAATGTGTGGGTAAGGGTGGGAAAAAATAAGATGGCTTGAAATTGTTGGATAAAAAAGATCACAGAGTAGCTCCTGAATTGGGTCCTAAAGAGACTGTTAGGAAAAAATGAGAGTAAGGGGAAGGTGTTCCAGACGAGGGACCACTCTGTAAGCCTGTCATCCTCGCAAGTGACCAAGAACAGCCCGGCCTGGAGGAGGGGGACGTTTGACAGCACGTGGCAGGAAGCTTGCCCAGACGGAGTTGTGGATGTCGGTATATGAGGCTGACCTGCCAGCTTCATAGGGGCCACAATTCCCCTTCCTGCAAGGAGAAGAGCAAATCTCTGTGCCCTTTCTAGGATCTGGGAGTGCTGAGTGGTGACTTGCACTGGGCTGACAAGCAAAACAAAACAAAACAAAAAACCAAAAAACTAAAGAGAAAGTAGAGCCAAGAGCCAGTTCCTGAACAAAACTGAATGGAAAGCAAAGCTAAGAGCTGTCCAAAGAGGGCACTGATGTGATGGAATTAGCCAGATAGGCCAAACACAAGCATGTGGAAACAAGGTAGAAACTAGGAACCACAAAGCAAACATGGGAAGATGAAATGGAGTAACGAAGGTAATTCTTTTCTTTTTTTAAAGATTTTATTTATTCATTTTTAGACAGAGAGGAAGGGAGGGAAAAAGAAAGGGAGAGAAACATCTATGTGTGGTTGCTTCTCGCGCACCCCCCACTGGGGACCTCGCCCGCACAACCCAGGCACATGCCCTGACTGGGAATTGAACTGGCGACCCTTTGGTTCACAGTCTGGCGCTCAATCCACTGAGACAAACCAGCCAGGGTGAAGGTAATTGTTGGGAAAGATCCTTGAGTTACTAAATTGGAGCTGTGGGGTTTTGTAGGGCGGGTGAGGGTGAGACAGCCAAGAAATCTAAACATGCTCAGAGGAGGTTGCCGGGGCGGAATCCTGCCGTAAATCTCCAAGAGAGGCCCTGACCAGGACAGCAAAGTGAAAACAGCCCGAAGACATTGTGTTTGAAGGCAGGAAGAATAGGACTGTAGAGACAGTGGGCAAACAGGAGACTGGAGGGGAAGTGGACTCAATAGATATTTAGTAAGCATCCAATGTGTGCAAGATAACATTGCAGTCTTTGCAAAGAGGACAAGGATAAGTAAGACATCAGTGCCTTCGGAATGGTCCTGACCGAAAGCACAAAGGCTGAGGATAACATAGAGAACAATGAACAGCCAGATTCTGAGGCAGGCCAAGTGAAGGCCTGAGCTAGGCACCATGGATGTGCTGAAGGCAGGCACCTGTTACCAAATTAGGGGTGAGGAGGGAACTGGAGAAAGTTTTGTGGAGATGGATCTTAAAGAATGGGTAGGACTTTAACTTGTGCTGGCAGAAGAGCATTTCAGACACAGGTGACATCCAACAACCATGGGAGCATCCCTGGATTAAATGACGCGTTGGGTCCAGGGCAGACTAAGGTAGCTAAGTGAGATGGCTCTGGAATTGGCTGGAAAAAACAATATTAGAGTTAAAGTGAAAAGTAAGAACCTCAGTAAGAGATATAAGTCATTATTCATCTTGACCTAATCTTTTTTGTAACACCAGCAAAAAACTTAATATCTTTATTTTTTTCCATGCTGACTTAACAAAAATGATAAAAACAAGATTAAAACCCAGACCGCTTTACATCATGTCTTAGGCAATTCAAGCACCTATTACCCTGAAAAACTGTGTACCCTGAGATAATGCAGCCTGAAAAACTACGCTTATGTAATATTCTAGTTTATGCCAAATCATCTGTTTGCCCTAACTACTGGTGTTTTTAAAGTGTATTAATTACACTGAAATATTCACAGACTATATAATTACTGCTTTTCATAAATTTCTCATAATTTTTGAAGAAGGCATCCAATACACCTTGCCATTAGCAATACCAAGGTGTTTTATAAGGTGATACAGTGTGGCTGGTCCTATGACTTCCATTCTCTTTCCCTGACATAGTGATGATGGCAGGCTTTCCTGCTGCCTTTGCTAGGGTCGTCAGAATGCTGTGACTATGAGAAAGAGTTGACTGCACTATATTTTCTTAAGAATGAAACATAGGTCTTTACTTAATAGGCTGAGTAGCACTGGACTGGGGTCCTGAAATATGGCAGCTCTTCTAGTGATAGACCCCACAAACTGAAACACTCTGTCCCCAAATTTAATTATCTTAGGGCATGAGCACACGAGATGATACAATGCACCCTTTTATCCAGAGCCTGGAGCAATTTGCGGAGAAGGAAAGGTGGCCTATTATTAAATATAACTCCAGAAAAAAAGAGATTCCACAGATTCCATTAATAGTACATTTCAGTAGCTTACAACCTGCAGATGCATCCGGGTCTCCCTTGGGCACTACCTACAACCCTCTGGTCGTAACTTAAACCAATTTCTTTCCATTCTGTCCTCCGGTCACCATCCACCTCTGGTCTCTCTCTCATTCTTCAGCGTTGCCTTCTATTTTCCTCTTTCCCTCCAAGCTTTCCCTAATAGGTTCTGCTTCCTAATTCTTGAATCATTTTCAGTGATCCATTCCTGACTTTTTCCAAATATTTCATTTGTTGTAGGTTGTTGACATTGCCATTTTATAATAATAGATCGCTGAGGTTTATGTTACAAATTTTACTCCCAGTAGCCTGGCTTCTAGCTTACAACACAATTAATGGAGCTATAGACACTCATCTGATTTTTAATAAAGAATGCTCTTCGTGAAACGTGAGCTCAGAAACGCCCTTCTAAAGTGACACTGTTACTGTCACAAAAGTAGCTGTTTTTATTTTTATCCCTTTCAATTCCTCTGTCAAAGCCACATACTTAATTACCTTTCCAGCATTGCTTTTTATGACATACTAGACGATCATGGTGAAAAATGTTACTTTGCCATGTACCTTTCCTCTAAAGAACATAAAGCTTTTCTCATAAGTGATCTAATGTGCTCTGAAAACACTGGCCCGAGAGAGATGGAAGGTTTTATTGCCCCTTATCTGATAAACAGGGATGGGCGGCCTCAGAAGATTACTTGACCAAGGCTCAACAGACTGCCCACGCTGGGCGAGCCTCGGCTGCCTTTCCCCGGCTCTCTGCTGCCTAATGCAGCCAGAATATAGCTCTGTGTAATAACCCTCTCAAATTTGCAGTCCATTATCTGAACAGGGAATATTTCCAGAATAGCGTGACTCTGTGGCAGGCAACATGGCCTGGTGGAAAGCCAGCATGGTCTGCAGCGTGAAGACGCCAGGTCACCATTTCTTAGATGCGTGACTTCAGGCAGACCACTTCAGGTCTCTGGATTTTTGTTTTGTAAAGTGGTCTTGAAAACAATATGCAACCCATAGGAGAAATCCTGGAGGACACAGCCGTGCTTCTAAACTGGGTGCAGGGGTTATCACCATGACAAACCCCTGACTTTTTAATGCATTGTTTAAGTATTTTACATTACTTAGCACATCCACACTTTGTTAATAAGGAGAACCAAGTTACTCTGTGAACACTATTATTCGGGTCTGGTTAAGTAATCTTCTGAACACTACCTGTTAGTGCTGGTCAAAATGCTGGTTTTTTTTTTCTTATCCATAACACTTACTACTCAAATAGTGATTTTTCTGGCAACTATTTCACTATCTCTTTGAGTCAATAATTTATTAGCCTGCAAATAGTTTTTGTGTCCTTGGTTCCAGTTTTATTAAGATATAGTCGACACGCCGTTGTGCAAGGTTATGGTATGCGGCGTAATGGTTTGATGCCCACACACTGGGAAGCGATTCTGTGGTAAGTTTAGTTAGCGGCTATCACCTCGTAAAGACACAATGAAAAAATAACCAAAAAGGAAAAACACTTTTTCCTTGTGATGAAAACTCTTACTAATTTCCATCCATGCCATATAGCAGAGTCTACACATTACTTTACGTACTAGTAGTGCATCTAATCTTATTGTATATGACATAATTATATCACAATATCTATTGACTTATTTCTAATGTGTACACACTTTTCAGTGTGTACAGTCTCTAGTTCAGTGCTCTCTCTGTTTCTCCCTTCTCCTTTTCTCTCTAATTCTCTATTTCTTTTTCTCCACGGTGCCCCACAAAACACATGTAAAGGAAATCAATCAAAACTCATATATCACTAAAGGTGTATCACACAGAGACCTACAGTTTTCCTCGGAAATGGCTAGGGATCGCCCCGCTTTCTGAAGCCCCGGGAAAGCCTTGCCAAGCTGCTCCAGGCAGCCTGCCCACAGGACCTCAGTGCCACACTGGTTGTTTTTGTTAAAGTATCTCTTCTTTCTTGAGGATGTTACAGATTTTATTGTAACTAATGTACTGCTTCTAGTTCTTCTTGTTATCAAAAGCCAAACCTAAGTTAAAGTGTTTTTTTTTTTTTTTTTTTTAAGAAAGCTGGTTTTGTACTACCTGGAGTGGCAAAGGTGTGGTCATCTTCCCTATCTTCCCTATCTTGCTCCCTCCTCCCTGTGACAAAGGCTCAACTGATTGGAACCTTTGCTTCAAAGCTACTGCCAACTTTCAGAGCGGGATTTCCTTAGCGTAGGCCAACTTAGTTCTTTGCCCAAGTCTACAACTGTTAGCATTTGAACACAGAGGCTAGAATTTGAATAGATTCTCCCAATGGCCTAACAGTGTTTCAGAGAATGTATTAATACTTCATAAAATAAGAATAGCATATACATCCTGCTTGGTAATGAGCACAAGATCTGTAACACAGAAATATGAGCTCCTCTTTCGGGCTAAAGATTTATAAATTTACTTGGGATATAATCCACCTGTTCGTAAAAACTGTCCCAAAGACCTCACCACAAGATGCTATTTAATGACACAGGCAAGGTCATGTTAAGGTTCAGACCAACACGTAATTGAAACCAAACCAAGTAATGAAATATTCTCTGGGAATTAACTTTGGGGAGGCCGCTCATCACCAGAGAAAGTGGGGGCAGCTCTGTGAGGAAGGTGGCGCCAGAGAACAGCGCTGTGGCTTCCTCTGCCCCTTCAGCCTTTCAGGACCTGAAGCCCCTCCCTTCGGAGCGACTCCAGGGATCTGCATAGGCTGCTGAATCCAGACCTAGGTCTGGGCAATTACCTACCTGGGCGAAGATGATACTTAGGATCAGCGTACATTTTTAAACTCTTAATTTATAATTCATTTTATGACAGTTAATTATTAAGGTAATTAGCATGTAAAACTCAATTTAAGTATGACACATTTTAGTACAACCTAAAGGGCGAGATATCTGATAATTTTAAGTGTCTTTCTTTTATCCCAAACTCTAACTTGTCATTTCTAGTCTCAAAAAACTAAAAATAGTCCTGAAGAAAAGCCTTCTTCCTTCTGCCTATTAACTCATTTGGAATTAAAAACAATTTTGAAATAATAATAAGATACTCTCAGGGAAGAAGAGAGAGAGGCAGATAACATTTATATTATTTGTGAAACTGTACTATTTAAAGGAGCCAAATATGAAGTTAACATATCCTCTTATCACTAAATTAATTATTTGTTATCAACCCCCTTTTACAGATAAGGAAACAGAGGAATGAAAAAGGAAGAGAAATGATAAAGTCAAAGAAAGATCCCCTCCACCACCCCTTCCCCCCAAATTCTTTCACAAAATCATTAAAAGGGCCTTAGACACTTCATACTTAGATGATTAAGTCGAAAAGCATAAGAAACAAAATATAGAAATAGTGTTTAAATGAAAATTTGATTCATTTTAGGATGTCTAATTACAGACTCACAGTGTATTATTATTGTTTCTGCTACATTGCTTGCAATCAGTTCATTGTGTTGCCTGAAAGGGAGAAAGAAGGAGACCCAGCTGGACGGGGGGAGGTAGTGATGGTGGGCACTGATGGGAAGCCACAAGGACTATACAGGGTCTGGCAGAAGTAAGGCCTGCTTGAGTGTGGTTGGGAGGGTAATAACATGGGTGTAATAATTTATAGTTTTAATTTGAACATGTCACCTAAAATATCATATGGTGTGCCTGAGTACGATATTGTTATGTTACAGAATTACAAGCTTATGATTTTGTGATAAAATATTTTGTAATAAAAAGGGGGCATTATTTGTACCAGACTCTGTATTTAGTATGTACCTTTAATGGGCCAGAAATAGGGAAGGAGTTTACCTGTTATCTCAAGTAACCCTTACAGGACATGTATTAATTTTATAAATTATTCCTCAAAATTCATGAAGTAACTAAAAGATATACATGGAAAACAACAGCACAAATAACTAATCAATGAGAAAATCAGGGTAAAGGACAACAGTTTTTAAAAAGCAAGGCATAGGCATTAGCACTCATGTTTTGTGAACTTGGAAACTCTGAAGCCAAGGGCAGGCTGGCGACTCCACTCCTTAACAGAGGGGCCCTTGAGTTAGTGACAGGGACGCTAGAAGCTCCCGGTTTCCTTTTCTGTGGTACAGTAACCCCCACAGGGTTGCTATCCTAGACAATCAAGAAAGTATATCCAGTGCTTTGCACAGTGCCTAAAGTGAAGCAATGCTCCCCAAATATTAGCCATCAACACTAAAAAGAGTATATAATACATAGTATGCAAGAAGTATGCCAAAGACTCAGTGCATTTGCTAGAAGCTCACCATGATTTGGCTCAATCTCACACCATTAAAAGAAAAGTAAAAAAGATCTGCTTTTAGATTTGCAGGGTGGCCCTGGCCAGGTGCTCAGTGGGTTGGAGTGTTGTCTCAATGTGCCAAAGCTGTAGGTTCAATCCTTGGTCAGGGCTCATAGCAGAAGCAATCAATGAATGCACAAATAAGTAGAACAACAAATTGATGTTTCTCTCTCTCTGTCTCTCTCTCTAAAACCAATCCATTAAAAAAAAAAAAAGATTTACAGGTTGTATTAGAAAAAACCAAATCAACCACTGAAGGGAAATATAGCTGCTTTTCCCTCCATTTAAGGAGGCTGGTGAGCAGTGGTTCCTGTGGTGGGCATAATTATCCCAACTTCATTGAAGCTGCAAAGTTAAACACCAGGTACAGAGGCACTCGTTGGAGGCTGGGCAGGACTCTTGAGCCCTGTGCCAGGCAAGTTAAGGCATTTGGGTTCCACTGAGAGGCTGCCGGGGACGCCACCATGGGAGCAGATACTTCTGCCATCTCGGGCATGCACCACGGACACACTTCAAATTCTCCTCTAATTGTGATGCAGGAATCAGGACTCAGGGGTGGGATTTTTATTTCCTGTGACTTTGTTGACGCAGTGTCATTTCGGACATTTGTGTTTAACTTTGGCCACCCGAGACCGTAACAGTCCTTAACAGGTGTGTGGCACTGCTCTGTGACAACCAGCCTCACCCGCTGCTACACTATTTTCAGCCAGCCTGGAGAATAAATCAAATTTCTCTTTCCTCTGAAAGCCCTTGGGATGTTTCAAGGCTTGTCAGCCTTGTGAAAATAAACATTTGCTCTTTTATTAAACTTGTCTTGAGAGGAATGTGCCAGTTTTATGTTGCGGCTGAATAGAGAACTTTCATTGTAGGTGATTTCAATTTTCTTTATTAGTTTTTTTAATTGAACAGTGTGTTCACTTCCTAGGGCTGCTATAACAAATTACAGAGACTTAGAGGCTTAAAGCAACAGAAATTTATTCTCTTACATTTCTGGAGGCTAGAATTCCAAAATCAAGGTATGGGCTGGGCTGACCTCCCTTCTCTGAGAAAGAATTCATTCTGTTGCTCTCTCCAAGCTTCTGGTAGCTTCTGGAAACCCTTGGCATTCATTGGCTTGGAGCTGCATTAACTTCAATTTCTGCTTCTGTTTTCACATGCTTTCTTCTCTCTGGTTGTTACTATGTCTTCTCTGTCTCTTACAAGGAGACTCACAATTAGACATAGAGCCTGCCCTAAATAATAATGATCTCATTTCAAAACCATTGATTTATCCACACCTGTAAAAACCCTATTTCCAAATAAGGCCACATTCACAGGTACTAGGGTTAGGACTTAGACATACCGTATTTTGCCATGTATAATGTGCACCCATGTTTTTGTGTGCATTATACATGAGATTATTATATCCATTATACCCACAGTATGTAATCATTATACCCATGCATAATGTGCATCCTTATTTTTCCCTAAAAAATTTGGGCAAAAAAGGGTGCACTATAGATAGCAAAATAGGGTATATTTCTGGGGCCACTATGCATCCTATTACAACCAGACTATGGTTTGTGTTCACTTCCAACAAAACAGAAAGCATGAGGTGTGACCTCTTTGGGAAACTTCTATCTCCTACCAGAATAGATACCCCTCTGGGGCCAAGCAGTGGAGGCAGAGTTAGCTACTCCTTCAGGGTCCTCCCACCGCACATTTAGTTAAGAATTTATGACTCAGGATAGTAATTTAGTTGATTCTTCCCCACTAGTCTGTTGGCTCATGAGAAACAGGGACAACCTTTTCATATTTGTACCTTTAGCACCTGCATAGGTCCCAGCACATAATAATGAACACAAGCTATAGGGATGGTGGGGGAAAATTAAAAGTACTAGAATATGAGAGAAGATGAAAGAGCTTCAGTTTTGTACAACTCATCATTGTTGCCTCAATCAAACTCTGGCACTTCTCAATTTTGACACGAATCTATCACTAATGAGGTGCCTTCTTTTTTCACTTGCATCCTAGGTACCATCTTCACATGGCATCAGTTTCTTAATTAGGTTAGCAAGATTCTGCATGCTTATCAGCTAACTCAGGAGGAAATCAAATGCTTAAATTGTACATACTAAAAATTCAATATATATTAAGGAAGATGAAGGGTTCTGTTGTCATGGTAACGGTACAGGATGAATAAGGACAACTCACCCATTCAGCAATTAGCTACCTCAATTACTAGTTAACTAGTTAAAAGCAACTCAATGGCCACAATCATTTTAATTCTTTTTTTTTCCTGTGAGATTCTTAATCTTCATACTTCTCCTGACATGTTGGTAGTTATAATGATGTATTGCTACATGCTGTATTTCATTTCAGTATATTATTAAAGTTGGAATATTGACAGATTTTTAAAAACCATGGCCAGATATTACTACTCTGCTCCAGTAGCACAGAGAGCAGCATTCTTTAAAATATACCTTGGCATTTACTGTGTGGATGAGAAAATACTGCACTATCTGTAATGTTTATTTATTTTATTTTCATTGTCAGATGCTCGGATATCATTTCATCCTGACTAGCTTTAGGATGAATCTCTTTTCAAAATCTGTCAGCTTTTAAGCCTAAAAATTACAATGAAACTTGTTCATAGAATGATATACTCACTTAAGTAAATAATATCTTTAAAGTTGTAGATCTCCTATAAGATCACTCAATTTAAATTGTACAATAAATGATGTCTTATAGGGGCATGGTCTTTCACCACAAGAAACACTGGGTGGTGAGTTCCGTGAGAGCAGGGGCTGTGTCTCCTTCACATCCATTCGGATCTCCATGCCAGTAACATAGGAGACACTCAGCCAACACTGTTTGAATGAACGGGGAATTTATGGCCTTTATTAAACACTATTCCTACAGGACAGGCGTTTCATCCTTGGAGAAGGAATAAATGAACGAATTAACGAGTTCCCAGGCTCGGACACTGAAATCATACCTTGTGGGTAGTTTAGTCCCACTAGCTACAAAACAACGAGAATCTTCAGAAACCCTGGAAAAGCCTGGTTCTGTGTAGTTTAAACAGGGTCCAAACACGTAGGGACTTGGCCTCTTTCAATCAGCAGCATTAAAATGCCACGTAGAGCTTGCTGTCAGCAAACATCCCTGGACATATGACAATGCAAAATAAGCTGTGTGTTTATTTAATTTACTGAATTATCTGCACATACACGTCAAAATCTTTCCCATATGTTTTCTTCAAAATAGTCTGATGGGCGAAAGGAACACTGGGGTTGTAGATGAGACAAGATTGGCCAAGGCCTGACAGCTGTTGAAGCTAAATGACAACTACACGGGGATTCGTCACACTGTTCCTTCCTCTTGTGTGCATTTGTGAATCTTCATAATCAAAACTTCATGAAAGTACCCCAAAGCAACATCACTAATGATTATCCAACAGCATGTGTAGAATCTCGCTCATGCAGCCTTCCGTCTGACAGTTACTGAGCAGTCACATGTGCTAGGAATGATTTATGTGCAAGCGCAAGGATGACCGAGGACTGGGCCTGTCTTAAGGGAGTGACAGGCTCGAGGAGACACAGCCTGTGCATTACTGTTGCTATCCCGTGGTAGAAGCTGAAAAGCACTGCCCGTGAATATAGCTTAAACCAATCACAGCTTTTCATTCCAGCCGACTATTGCATATTTACTCCATCCTGTACTCAATAGCCCACACCCAATTTTCTTACAGGGTGCCAAAACAACCGTGAAGGACACAAGGACCACAATTCTCATCACCAACCACAGCTGTGAATTTTGGAGAGTTGCTGTCAGAGGCATCAAAAGAACCTGCCTAGTCAGACAAAAGAGAGAAATAACACATCCCAGGCGGACAAGGAGGCCTGTGGTGAGATGAGACATTCAGCTGGAGCTCCAGACAGTATAAGCTGTTGGAAATCACTTTCCGACCAATGACTGGGACGAGCCACTGAGAAGGCGGGGCCTGCAAGTGCCGCAGCACACACCGGGCTCCTAGTGAGGGGGCGAGTGTTCCAGCTTTGCTGAGCATGCACTATGATAAAGGAAAGGGGGGCTTTAACTAAGTAGGGATGTGTCCACTGAATTTACCAGCAATAGAATGGGATATATCGCAATGATCACCGTTTCTCTCTTGGGGTAAACAGGAACGACGACTACAGCGGTCACATGGGCAGCAGTTTCCTGTTGAATTTCCCACCAGCACAGCAAGGAATCTTCCAACCTTAACCAGTTTCTCTTGGAAAAACAGGGGAAATAGTGTTTTGGTGTCCCAGTCTAATCTTTCTTTCCCCTTCTTCCTGCGGTGACATTGCCTCCCTCCATCATATCAAACTTACTCAAAACAAGCAAGAGCATCGTGATAAAGATGTCAATGTATCCGCTGACTGAAGGCTATGCATACACACATGCACTGGCATACGCTTTGTATTTTAGCAGGAGTAGCTACATCTATTAAATGTTCTGAGAGTTTGCCTTTATCATCACATTCCTCCTACCTCATACCAAGGCTCTAAAATAGGTATGCTTGTTATCTTCATTTTACAGAAAAGGAAACTGAGGCACATAGAGGAGAAGTAACATAAGGTTGTGGAGCTCAGTACATGGTAGAGCAGGGATTGTCTCTGGGCCAACTGATACCCACACTTAACCACTGGGCTGTATGGCACCCACCAGAAGCTTTTACTTTATCCGCAAGCAGAGGGTTTGGTTGTCTGCTCCGTCAACTTCAGTCCTGTGAAAGTTGCTGGGGTAGACACACTGTGGGGAAAGAAGGCTTCTTAATTCCTGAAAGTCACGCTACATGCAGAATGCCTCAGGGTGGTGCCACTTGTTCACAGCTTAGCAAGGAAAAGAGAAAAGTAAAGATAGTTAAAATAACAGAGACCTCAGAGTTGACAGGCAACCAGGTGGAGATGCTCCCGAGGTCAGAACACAGTGTGAATAACTGTCTGGAACCGAGCTGGTGGCTTCGCGGAGGGGAAGATCTTTCAGCCGAGTGTTGGAGAAGGAATTGGAAACAGTCAGGCAAACACGGAAAGGATGGCACTCAAGGCGTGCACAAATGTGAAAAACAAAGTGAACATGACTAGAAAGCAGGCAGGAGGCAGAGAGTGATGACATCTGTATGCCAGGTCAAGGAGTACGGAGTTTACCCTGTGAGCAATGGAGATGCACGCAAGGGTTTTAAGGACTCCCTTACAATCCACCTAGTCACAGTGACCTAGCTGCTGCCTGAGGCTCTGTTCCAGTTCTGGGTATCGAGGTCTAACAGGTACACACTTTCTGCTCTTTGCATTGCTGGCATGAGTCACAACAAAGCATCATAACATAAAATTTTGGGCCCACTCTAAAGCAGACACAAAATATAAAAATTGCTGAGTAGTCCACTTCCTCATGTTTTGATGACTGATGCCCTCAGGATACTGTAAATACTATACCTGCCAGGTCACCATCTAACTCATGGATAACAGGTGTGCCATTGTGACTCGACATAGTAAATATTAGTAAAATTTAAATTCTTCTGATCTTGGGGGAGGGTAAAATAAATGTATTCACAAATTACAAAATGAATTTTGCTTGCCTCCACTCAGCTGTTCCACTTGGGAGGTTGATTTGCCTAAAGACAGAGACAGACACTGTGTATTGGTTCCTTTGTGTGCTGTCAGTGCCGAGAATGGTGCAGGTGGCTGGGTAGGCATTCAATGATATTTTCTGTTGACTGAATAGGATACATTTTAAACTGGGTTTTACAATAGGTTAAGTTGAGGGTCAGTCAAGAATTTCTTGAATTTCTCAGCTAAAATGAGTAATTTATCAAGATGCCTATCTTTTTTCGCATTTCTTGGCTGACACTTAAGGAAGCCTTAGATTTTATTAATAATAACAATAATTAGAATAACCATTTATTCTTTGAAGGTTGACATAAATCTATTTTTCTTTTTTTAAAATTTTGTTCTTTATTTTTTTGACAGACATACATTTTATTTTTGAATTTAATCTTTATTGTATTTTTTCCATTACTGTTTAGCCCCCTTATAACCCTTCCCCCCAGCAATCACCACACTGTTGTCCATGTCTGTGGGTTCTTTTCCTTTTTGCTCAATCCCTCCACCCCCATCATCTCCCCCCTGCCCACTAGCTGTCATCCTGTTCTTCATCTAGGAGTCTGTCCCCATTTTTTCAATGAATCACAAAATATTGTAGTGCTTGCTAGAAATGTTTTACTGATAGGAGCACATGATGAAAACTTTGGGAGGCCACTGTGTTAAGTAAAATCACCTTAATTACTTACAGTCCCTCCCTCTTTTTCACAGGTTTTCTTATCGCTTTTGTATCATACATAATATATGCAGAGAATCCATTTTACATCCAGAGAATTAAGCAGCTTCTGAGAAGCCAATTAGAAGATATTTTCTGAGCCATCACTCTGCAGATGACATTGGACTTGGAGCAGATCAGTCTATGGGTGGGAGACAGCAGAGAAACAAGAGGCAGAAGCCCTGTTCTCCAGCTCTTTCCAGATCTAGTCCAGAAACAAAAGCTGTCCATCAAAGTTATCCCACTTCATGCTCACGGTAGCACGACTAGGTAGTATAGCCATTTTATAGGTGAGATGACTGAGGCTCCGTCTATGTATTTAGTAATTTATATCCGAGTAACTGGGAGAACATAAATCAAAATAAGAAATTATGTAAATGCAGGAGGGAGAGAATATGAATGAGAATGGGTGATTTACATAAGTAGTTTCCTGTTTTGTACCTCATATAGGAGGAGGCCATCTATACACATCACACCTGAATATAAATATCCAAGGGACTCATTATATAAAAACTTCAACTGCTGAAAGACTGCAAAGTGATTCTCAGAGTCACACAGCCAGGCCAGGGCTCAGTTAATACTGCCAGTGGGAGGTGACGGCATGCAGATAACAGGACGGGCAAAGGGTGGGGGGTGGATGGTAACAACCACCCTGGCAGAGTATTAACCACCCAATTCGGTAAAAGAATGTTGACACTATTAAAATCAACACCCCCAAATACTCCTTCTTAATAGGCAAGAGACAATTTTATTTACTGTTTAAAATTTTAAATGGTTGATACCAATTGGAAAGAATGTATTACTCCCTCTGAGAAAACAAACAACAAAGAAAAAGCAGGGGAAACTAGGAAAGACAAGACCTTTCACATTGGATGAAGTCCTACTTTATTTAGCGTCAAGAAATATATTACAACATTTTAAGTTACTTTTAACTGCCTGGATTTTGGTGGAAATTTTATGAATATTCAAAAAATAAATAATTGACTTTTCTGTGTGTAAAGGCCATTCTTTCCTTCAAAGAGCCCTCAAAACACCACTAATACATAAATCAGATGACATCACTAATGTATAAAGCAGATAAAAGTGTCACAATGGAACCATTCTGGGTAAATACACTCACATGCTCACAGGGTAGAAGGACCTGAAAGACCGTTGGTACTGAACAAGAACAGCTATAAAACTCAGCCATGCTGTATATACACTAGGGTAGGGTTGTTGCAAAAAACATCTCTGAAATTCGGAGAATTTTCCTTGAACATGCCTCAGATAGGTTACTAAGTAACTGAAAGAAAAAATTTCTTTCCCACTGATAAGTGCTGCCTGGTCTTAAATCACCTTTTAAATATTCTGTGAAAAAAAAGTTGATAACATAAGAGGGTAGTGAATTGACAGCTATTCTTTCCTTTTTTTAAAGGTTCCCTCAAAGCTTTGAAGTTTTGCAGTAAATACTCCAGTATTTCTGTAGAAGTGTTTACAAGGCCAATCTGGGAGAGTATCGGAAAACAGCAAAGGGACGTAATCATCAGGTAAACCACAGGTGCTGGAATATGTAACTAATCCACAAAGTGGCCAATAGACAACAGCCCCGGCCAGAGGCTGCCCAGCACTTAGAAGGAACAAAAATGATGCCTGACTAGGGGGAAGGAACATTTAGATAGCCCCGACATTGGGTGGCAGAAGTTTCTATGATGATACACAATAGAAACAAGATTTTTCAACAAATTCCAGTATTTTAGAACTAGGGAGCATACATATAAAATCAAAAATATATTTGAGAACACTAAAAGTAGGCAGAAAAAATAGGAGCAAATTTTTGTGACCTTTGATTTCTCAGTGGGTTCTCAGATACAACACAACAAGCACAAGAAACAGAAGAAAAACTAGACTGGACTTCATCAAAATGAACAACAGCTGTTATTCAAAGGATGCTCTTGAGAAAATTAAAGACAATTCACAGAATAGGAGAATATATTTGCACAACACATATCTGAAAAGAGACTTGTATCCAGAATAAATAAATAACCCACATGACTCGGTAACAAAAATAAAATAACCCACCTCAAATGTGGGCCAAGGACTTAGACATTTCTCTAGAGAAAATATACAAATAGGCAAGAGGTACATGAAAAGTACCTCAACATCATTAGCAATTGAAGAAGTGTAACTCAAAACCACAGTGAGATAGCACTCGATACACAGATGACTGAAAACAAAAAGTGAGGTGATAACCAGTGTTGGAGAAGCTGTGGAGAAATGGAAACCCTCACATACTTCCCGTAAGAATGGGAAGTGGTTCAGCCACTTTGGAAAACACTAGGACATTCCTCAAAAAGTTAAACAGAGAGTAACCATGTGACCTAGGTATTCTACTCCTAGGTATATTCCTAAGTAGTTGAAAGTATATATCCACACAAAAACTAGTACACTGATAATCATAATAGCATTGTTCATAATAGCCAAAATAACTCGAATGCCCATCTGCTGAGGAATGGATACACAAAATGTAATGTACGCATATACTATTCAGCCACAAAAAGAAATGAAGCACTCATACACATGGCAACATGAATGAACCTTGAAAACATGCTCAGGAAAAGAAATCAGCCACAAAAGACCACATGTGACATAATTTAATGTATATGAAATGTCCAGGAAGGGTGAATATATAGAGATAGAAAGTGGGTTAGTTGTCCGTTAGGACTGGAGCACAGAGAGACAGGAGGGTGAGAAAGCACAGGACTTCTTTCTGAAGTGATGCAAATGTTCTAAAATGGGCCGTGGTGATAATTGCCCAATTCTGTGAATGCATGCAAATATAGTGATTGTACACTTTAAATAGGTGAATTGTATGGTATGTGATTTGCATCTCAGTAAAGCTCTTATCCAAAAGTAAGGAAATTGGAAGCTGACAGTGGCTGCAGGTGAGAGTGAACATATGCCTGGTGTCACAGAAATGAAGTCAGGACAGTACATCATGGGCCTCTGAGGCTGAGAAACATAGGCTGAATTCCAGTTATAATATTTACCGATGGAATGGTTTTGGGAAAGTTACTCGTTCTCTTTAAGCCTCAGTTACCTCTTCTGAAAGAAGGCAGGGACAATTACACCAAACTTAGAATTATAATGAAAACACTAGTTTGCACTGAACACTAAGAATCACCTTATTTCAGTGGCCCACAATTGTCTGCTGGCCACTAACAGCTCTGTGGAGAAGAGCAGGTGCAGCCCGACCTGTAGGTCCCCGCCCTGTTAGATCATTGGGTTGGCTGCTCCAGGAATAACAATTAAGACCTTCGGGTTGGGAGAAATTATCTTAAAAAGCAACAGTAAGTTTAAATATTGTGCTACTAAATACCGATTTGCTCACCCCTGGAATGGGAATAACAGTAGTGACCTCATCGTGTGTTATGAAGACTAAATGAAATATGTGAAAAGAACTGACCACAGTGTATAATAGCATCCAGAAGGATTTCTTTAAATCACTGGTAGGAGTCAGAAAATGGTGCTGGAGAACGAAGCTCTGGCTCAGTGTTAATGCGCACCGAAGACCAGTCACTCGTATGTGTTTTAATGTCCTCTGAAGCTCTCCTTGACCCACAATAAATGGGGCTTGGAGGTGTGTGTGACGGTGAAGGAATAGACCCCTGGAAGTTTTTCAAAAGTTAGCTCTTAATTGTCTAAGGGCAGCAGCTCTCCGGGCAGGTGCAAAGTAGCTATTTGAAAAGGCTCCCGAAAAAATTCTTCTCCGGGTAATCAAAAATAGAAAAACACACACCAATAATTTTGCCCCCGTATTATTAATTACCTCTCAGGACCGAAGTAAAACAAAACAAATTACCCATGCTGAGTAGCATGATAACCAGACATGGCACCAGATGAGCTAAGCCTGTTTTCATGCCAGAGACAAATAGGGCTTGCTCGGTGCCAGAGATAAATTGGTCAGACTCATATCCTGTTAGAAATAACCCTCAAAATACAAAGGCAGGTTGAGGCACTCAGCAGCTTACACACACACACACACACACACACACACACACACTGCTCGCATATATAAACAGATCACACTCTACACTCACCCTTTGGCTTTCTGAGAGACTATTTGAAATCTAATTTAATGTTGGCTAGGCATGAGCTTATCTTCAAGAAAAGAAAATTCCTCCTTACCTAAACAAACATTTTTTGGAGTTATTAAAATAAATTCCTGTCAGTGTTTAGTGATCGTGCTCCCTGGAATCAGCACCCTGACAATGAAAGGACAGGAAGTGCCCCTGTGTCTTCCAAAGATCCAAGCCTCACGCACACCCAGCATGCCTGGGCCCGTCCTCGAGAATGACGGCACTTCGGGGCATTGTTCACAGCTCAAAGCGTTTCTCACACACTGGAGGCCAGCAGCAAATGCCTGATGTGATAGCATGAGACACCTACCCTGGCCAGATAAAAGAAGCCCCTCCAAAACAAGGCCCCTAAAGTACAAGGCAAGAGCCTTCAGACATGTGAAAGTTTCACAGTTCATCAAAAGCAATCCTGGGGAATCTTTACCCCTAAATAAGTCATCCCTCAGGAACATAGATGAGGTCTTTTAGTTTCCTTATTAAATGCAGAACATTTCTAGGTTTCTAGCACACCAGAGGCCAAGATTTTAAGGCATTGTAAGTGATCACATGATTCTATTTTCCTGGCTTCCAAACCAGGGCAACCTTACTAAAGCACAAGTTTTATCCCCCACTCCACTGCCAGGAATTTACAATGGCTCCCTGCAGTCTGACTGGACGGCGAGCTGCAGGCTGTCACCATGCCATGGCTGGACTCAGGGCAGGCCCAGCACTGACACCAGAGTTCATCAGCATGGACCAATGCCATCTTGGCAAGGCCAGGGCTGTGCAGGTAGTAGGTCTGGGGCTACACAGGAGAGAGGTCAGAGGAGACTTCTGGCTTGAGGGTTTGCACATCACACGAGGCCAAAAGCAGGTGATGGAGATGCAGAGATAAAAAGTGCAAACCCACAGAGCCCAGGAGATCTTCAGCTGTTTCAAGGTCAGCCCTCCAGAGAGACCCTTGGGAGGGAACTCGACAATTAAATTCAATAAACTTCCTTTGAGCCTCTACTATATTGCAGGTGGCTGACCTAGACACAGTAGGAAGCTCACACGGAGAACAGTTCTGAGAGGAAGAGGAACCCCACGATCCCTCCCACTGTTTCCTGTACCGGGTGGTAGTGAGGCACAGTGACAGGTGAAGCACCTTAGAGAGAACCCAAGGAAACTCACACAAAAAGGTATCAACACGTTTGATAAGTATGAGTCAAATGCTTCTGCAGAAAGTGAAGATGGAGTGGGGAGGGTGGTGCAGGGCAGCAGAAAAGTTTGAGAAAGATGCTGAGAGGACTGTTATAGGGAATAAAAGAAAGATAATGAATATATAAAAATGGATTTGCTTCCTGGCTGGTGTGGCTCAGTGGACTGAGTGCGGGCCTGTGAACCAAAGGGTCGCTGGTTTGATTCGCAGTCAGGGCACATGCCTGGGTTGTGGGCCTGGTCCTCAGTGGGGGGCATTCGAGAAGCATTGATGATTCTCTGCCTCTCTGTCTCCCTCCCTTCCCCTCTCTCTAAAAATAAACAAAATCTTTAAAAAATGGATTTGCCAATCAGCAGTTAGAGATAGTTACAAAGTTGAAAATGAGAAACACATTGATATAAGCCCAACAAATATGAATTGCATCTGTACTATAAACTAGGTTTGAATCAGGACTGCAGACATATGAAGCAGTGTATGGAACTCCGAGTTTAATTGGGAGACAGCAAATAAACCGAAAGTCACACTTCAGGGCATGGTGAGTGCTGCAACTGTGATGGAGATGATGAGCAACTCTGAGATGCTTCTCCTTCCTTCAGTGGGGCTTGGCAGATAAAAACAGCACATGCAACTGAAGACTCTAGTGACCCAGAATTACGGGTGGATAAATTGGATGTGGAGACTGACTTCATGAAACAACAGTACTGTTCCTATTTGTGTTTCAGCACCTTGGAGAGTACCTGCTTAGACAGAGGCTTCAGTACATTTTTTAAATATTTTAAAGAATTTTTATTGTACTTTTCCATTATCATTCATCCCCCCTTCTACCCCTCCCCACTTCCTGCAACCACCACACTGTTGTCCATGAAGTTAGAAGAGGAACACATTAATTAAGTAATGAATTACCATGGCTTTTCTGTGAGTAGGGCGGCTATGAACAGATAAAGAAGACCAAGGAATCATGGGAATTCAATTTTAAGAGAAATTGATAGAAACCCAGTAGCTTTGCCATGTAAATTAGCTGAGGAGGAGAGAAGATGGTTTGGGTTTGATAATGAACTTGGGGTTCATCCATGAAGGGGCTGTAGGGCCTGAGGATGACAGTGAGGGTAAGGATAGAGAAGATGACGGCAAATGAGACAAGGAGCTCAAATGTGTGAGAAAACATGTGGCGGGCCAGCAGATAACGACCAGAAGAATAAGATGAACTTATCACGAGAGACTAGATGTGAGTTACCCCGATTCCTTCTCCTCCACATTGTACCACATAGGACAATGACCTCTCTGTGATACAGTTTCCAGAACAGTGATGTTCTCCACCGTGAGCTGAACTGGCTGCGGGCAAACACAGAAAAGCAATAGTAATCACAGCTAACACTTGTTGAATGCTTATTACATCCTGGGTGTTGAATTCATCACTGTACCTGCATTACCCCACTTGATCCTAACCATAACCCAGAAGGGACGGTACTATCATTAGTCTCGTTTTCGACTGAGGCTTTTAGAGTTCACGTGTAACTTGTCTGGTCTAAAGCCAGTGGTGGGAGAACTAGGATACATTTTAACTAGTAGGCTACCCAAAGGGATGACAAAATGTAGGGTTTGGGAGGAGTATGGTGATTTTTGTGTGTTTTTCATTAAAAATATAAAACTACACAAACTTCTCAAAATGAATTCATGAATACTGCTGATTTTACCAATGACTGGCCGAGGCTTGCTTTGGACCAGCCTTGAGGTGGACATGTACCAGTCGGGATTAATAACCACAGGCCACTGCTCTCGCTTGGTGCTCACACACAGGGCACTGAGGGGCAGCGAGGAGGGAGCTACCCTTCTGCTTGGCTCAGCTCTGGGTCTTAGCTGAAAGAGAACCAACCAGAAGTGGCCCAGATGTGGCTGAATGAACAAAACAATACCAGCTTTAAAGAAAAAAAAAACAAATTTGTCCCAGGAGTTAAAGACACACAAACGGTTATCCCAGAGGGAACTTGGCTTAGTAAAAAACACCTTCAAAGAACCACAACTTCCCATTTCCTTTTAAAACTAATTTTAGAGTATGCAGTTCAAGTTATTTCCCATGTTAACTTTTGCATAAGAATATTATTCGGAACCCAAACCAAAGGGAACATAGTTTTTTTTCACTTTGCACTAAGCTACTTAAATAGCTAGTTCTGAAGTACAATCCCTATTACATCATGGTAGTGACAATCACAGAATCTCAGAGTCATCTCATCAAGTCATCTTGTTTTCTAGGAAGACAAACTGCATCTGGGTTTGTTGTATCCTTGCAAATTTTCAACCCCAAGCACCAGCTAATTCTAGATGTCACAAGGAAAAATCAAAATGAGAATTTTTTTGTCTCACAGTTTTTGTTATGACCGGAGGATTGAAAAACATGCCTCTGTGATATTAGATGTTATCCTTCTGAGACACCAGTGAATCAGCACAAAAGGCAAATGAACAAGAAGGTGCTGCTGGCTCTCTGATCCCGTGTCATCATTCTCCCACCTTAGGAGCTCCTGTTCAGCACCCACGTTAGAATCAGGAGCTGTGGAGGAGACGCTTCACACCTTCTCCAATGACAGCCACAGAAATGCACACGGCCAGGACAGCAAAGACACTGGCGACACACCGCGACACATACAGCATGTGGTTCCTCTTCAGGAAAGAGGACGTCTTTGCCTTATAAGCAGCATGCGTGGGCCACAGGGTATACAAGACCTGGCATGAAGCAGGGCCTCAGGAGGACACACTTCTCGACTTTTATATTATGTTTAAAGGAAGGGGTTCAAAGATGGGGAGTAGAGTTACCCTGTAGGCGTTACAAGCATTGATCTCATCCACTAAGCCAGTGGTCACTGTTTCCTACTTCTATTGTGCCTCCTCTGGTGATGGGTTTGAAATAGACAATGAGAGCTGCCAGGTCCTGCATTTCCTTCCTTTCCCGAACCAAATCTTAGCCCACGCTGCCTCTCACAGTGATAAAAACATAGTGGGTTCTAGGATTTATGTCTTCAGTTTCCCGTGAGTGCTCCTCTAGGGATTAGATCTGCTCCTGGCGTGGCAAAAAGCCCAACTTCATTTCTAGCTTTGCACATAAACCTTTGGCTTTCATGTGTAATATCAGCCTCCCCACATTCTGCAGCTGAACAGATGCCTGGCAACTCCAAGGACGAAGGATTCCGCCGTGAATTCCTTCTTTCTGGAAGAAACAACCTTTCTAAATGCTAAGTTCTCTGATGCCAGTGCTTGTGTCTCATTCGTCTTTGTATCTCACAACGCTCTTGGCACAAAGTAGGAACTTCACGATTGTTGATTTAAAAAGAAAAGGGGGAAACACCTGGTTTGAGGATGAGATCTGGCCTTTGACCTAAGTATAAAGAGATGATGCTTATAGTTGCAAAGCTACAAGTGGATGTTACTTTATAACCACAATGTTATAAAATGCCGTAAGACGGTGATATTATTCCTTGAAGACTGAGGACGTTTTTCTCTGTTTCTTTCTCTTTCTGTCTCTGTCTTCTTTTATGCCCCTATGCTCATCAGGGATATTGGCCTGTAATTATGATATTTAAACTTCTACATCACTGGCTGTAACCCTAGGGTATGAGCAATTTGTAATGTTAGCCTTTCTTTAGATGCTGAATATTAAAATCTACTTTTGTATTTCAAGGGTTATTTCTAATTACATGCACAATTGCTAATCCATCTGCCGACTACATAGATGTCTGTAGTTATATATGCTTGAATAATTATTGAAAATTAAATAACATCGTAAACAGTCCAATTGATTTCTCTGAGCGCACGAGAAGCAGGAGGCAGCACTAAGACAAAATGGGTTTTGCCCTGAGAACATGAAGAGAGCTTATCTCATACCTCACTGGTTTGTTGCATTCTATTCTTACTTGATAAGAATTTTTTTAAACTTCGTAAAATCTGAAACAAGTATTATCTGAGAAGTATGATCAAACAGCAAATAACCTTAGCTGAATGAGTAATTTAAAATGTTAGTCTAACTGTCAAAACAATAAGCCCCTAATGTGTTCCTGTAGTAACATGGCTGAGTTAGCAGTTTCAGGAAGAAATAGTTTCCTTGAGTGTCCTAACATAATACAGAATTGCATGTGTGTGTGTGTGTGTGTGTGTGTGTGAGAGAGAGAGAGAGAGAGAGAGAGAGAGAGAGAGAGAGAGAGAAATCATTCCTGGCCTGTCTTCTGTTTCTGCAGTAGCACACAGTCGCTGTGGAATATGAAACAAATGGAAGGCTGGGCTTGCAGGGTCTATGAAAAATTATGTTTATCCAAATTTAGAAAAAAGGTTGAGGAACAGTTTGTTGCTGAGAACACACACACAAGAGGTCCAAGCTGCAGTTGTAAAACAGGTCAGTACTGGCAGGAGGAAACCAAAGGAGTGGGTCTCCCTATTTTAAATAAGGAAGGCAGGGAGAATTTGACCCCATGTTTTAAAGTTAGGTAAGAGGATTGGTACTGACTGAGTTGCTTTCCTAGAGTGGAGATTTGGGAAGTCCCAAGGAATGCACGTTTGAACCTTGTATTTCCATTACATGGCCTTTCAGAGGGCAACCCTTAGACAGGACCAAGACATCTGTTGAAGTGGAGGGCATTTGCTGGCCTCCCATCAGTCTGTAGCAAGCTCTCAGGGACTAGCCCTGCTAAAGAGGGGTCGGATTACGCATACAAATAGAGGGTGATGGCTGCATGGGCAAAGGCACTTTGTCTGAGGTTCAGCCTCATCTGGAATCTGGAGCCTGGGTCATGCTCAAAGACAGAGGCTGGTGCAATCCCTGGGCAGGGTGCCTGAGGTCAGATCAGCTGGTAGCTCAGTGACCAGAGAAGGGCAGAACACAAGTGCTGTTTCACAAAGCACATGGCAAGCAATAAGCAAGGAGGGGTAGGGGCCTCAGAATCACAGAAGCAGCATAGCTGGGATGCTGCTGAGGAAGACCAGAGGGGTGAGCACTCTTGCTGGACACAGGAGACCAGAAATGAGTGCCCAGCAGGCCAAGGACACTCTCAGTTTGGGCCAAAAGACAGTGTCTCCTGGACCACCCAGGGTCCTTAATACCTCAGGGGTTCATTGTCTATAGGCACAATATCATAATCAGCAACCATGTTTGAAGTGTTAATTAAAATTGTTTTCCTATAAGTGGTTTCTTAAGAGCACAGCTTGACTTGGTACAGGTCTAAATGAGAATTCTATTCCTCCATCTGTGGGCTGTGTGACCTTGGGCAAGTCCATTGACCCGAGTTAATAATATACATGCCACTTAACATTGCTGTGAGAATGAGAACAGGTACACATGGAAAGTGTGGAGCACAGGCTTCTTCCCCAGGCAATCTACACTCTCTTCTTTTTTATGTTGGCTCCCTCCCAGAATGTTCTCCACCATGCCTCCATGGGTTTCTATGCAGCCAATCCCAGTGTCCCCCAACCCTGCATTTCCACAGCACCCTGTCTCATCAGAGTGCTCATCACTCTGTGTGGTTCCTCCCCACCTATCTGTGTGTCCCATTCGACCTCCATCTCCGTGATAACAGCAGCCACGATGATGTGCGCCTTCACATTTGCTGGGCTATCCCTAAGCCTAGGAAGTGCCTGGCATCGAGCAAGTATTCAGTGCATCTTTGCTGAGTTAATAAATAAGTGAATGAATTCAGGTCTAGGCCCTCTGTGGTCTCTCAGACCACACTGAGCTTTTTTCTCAAGTAAAGTAACTATTTCCAGGGATAATATTTATTTCTTAATTACACCAGGAATTAAGCTGTTGTTTAATTCCTGCATGTATGTAAGTATTCCCTCACAAAATATATTTAAATCTTTTTTACCTCAATGTCACCCCTTCCCACACACAGAAGGTGGGTGGATGAGTGTCTAATGAACTATAATCAGGTTCGTGATCTTCAGTGAATGAACTAAAATTTGACTCTCTGTTTCAGTTGCTGTATAATGAAGAGGCCAGATTACATACTTTCTGAACACCTTTGATTCCATGCTTGTATTGAAAGGAAAAACTGAGATGACAACCACTCAACACCTTGACATGCAGCACAGACCCATGTACACAATCTGTCCTCTTAAAATTTTCAGTTAAGGTGCCAATAAGATGGCAAAAAGCAGAGGACTCCCAAGTCAAATCCCACATCCAGTAAGAAGCTGCATTTCAATATGAAAGGTCATCATTTTACCAAGCACCTGTGAAGATCCAACTACAATCACCCCAGGGGCTGTTTCAACAGCAACAAAAAAAAACTATAATGTAACATACTTGCCCACACAAAGCCTATTTTTTTAAGAGTAAAATGAGGCAACCAGGTGAAAGGAACAAGGTAATTCCAAAAGTCCTAGCTTTCTCTTGGCGGGGGCTTTGGGTAATAGTTTGCCAATTGCTAGTTCCCGCTGCCAAGGCCCAGGACTGCTGCGCTCAAATTGCTGGCAGTGGCCACCTATTGTTTGTGAATTTCTGTCTCAGCAGGGACTCTGCGGAGAGGCTACCAGTTCAGCAGGTAACTGGACTGGCCAATGCTCCCAGGGGGCACCACTGCCTGATGCAGAGAAGTCACTAGAAATGAGAAAGAGGGCACCCATGAAAATTTCCCTGGATGACTTCCTGAATATGCTAAAGATTCAGGAAGTCATCCAGGGAAATTTTATAATTATATAAAGGTTGTAATATATATAATCTGCCTATATATATGAGGAGGATCCAAAAAATGGAAATTGTTTATAAAATGGTGTATTTATTCTTACATGTTTAAACTTCAGTCACAAAGTCCTCTTCATTTGATGCAACACACCTATTGAGACATTTTTTTTCCCACTGTTCAAAACAGTTTTTGAACTTGTTGATTTTGATACCTTTTAGCTCATCTCCTGTTTTTTCTTTCACCTCTTCCTCATCGGCAAAATGTTTCCCTTTGAGGACTTTTTTCATCCAGGGAAGCTGAAAACAATAGTCACTCAAGGCAACATAAAGTGAAGAGGGAGGGTGGGGCACGAATGCTGGTTTTGGTCAAAAACCGCAGCCCGATGTGGGCAGGTGTGCTTGCTCATAAATCGCGAAGTGGGCAAACGTGTTGAAGGAGTCTTCAAAAAAAAATTCACTGAAGCCTAACACAGCCTCTCACAACAACGGCAGCTGGCACACTGATACAGATGAGCTCCTAGAACACTCACCTAGTGGGGGAGCCTGTACTACAAGGGACCAGGCCTCCAGAAGATAATTCTACTTTGGGGGTACCCCCTCTTATGTACAGATGGATATGACCTCTGCAAAATAAATTATAAAGTAAGATTAATAATCATCCACTCTAATCACTGAACATTTACAAAACCACAGCTTGCCACCTTCTGGCTCTCCCTGATTGGCTGGCGGTTTATTCATTCATGCTGGGTGGTAACACGGCACACAGTCACAGCTCACACAGCCAATGAAAGGACTCATCTGGACATTTTCATTTGGTGAACTCAAAAACAGACACATTGGCATCTCTTTTATGACTTAATTCCCCAGCATTATCTGCTAAATGTCATAGAAAGTGATTTAAAACAAAAATTGGTTTTTAATTCTTGAGGATTTTCCCCCTTTCCAATCAAAAGGCAATGCAGCACTCCAGGGGCCCAGAGAAAATCCCAACCCTGCACCCACCAGCTGTGTGCTTTGGGCACCACTGTAAAAGCCGCTGAGCTTTGGTGCCCTCATCTATAAATGCAGTCACTCATGGTACCCTCCTCTGGCTGTTGAGATGAAGTTAAATGAGGGTGCACGTGTAACGCATTTCCTGTTGCTAAAAAGCACGGGCCATCATCTGTCTCTCTATCCGTGGTCTGTTGGGCAAAAACACAGCTTCCGCATAAGTCAATGCGGCCTTGGGGTCTGAGTCCTGCTCTTTACTGATTGAGTGATCCGGCAAGTTAGACTCCTAAATTTCATCTTCTTCAGTGATATATTGGGAAGGATCATTGTAATACCGCAAACTTCCGTGTGCTACTGTGAGTATAAAATCACAGTTATAAGTATGCTTGGCTAAGATATACCAATGTATAAACTATCATCATCATCATCATCATCATCGATCTATACCTTTACTAAATGCCAAAATCACAGTGACATTCACATATATCACCTTCTACCATTATATGAGATCCATTACACAAACCCATCTTCCAACTCATCAGGGTCATGTAAGGGATGAGGATCAGAGGTACTTCATGGAGAGGCTGCTGGTGAATGAAAGAAAAACTTCATCCCCAACATAATAAACTAAATGGCTCCTTTATTCTTAAAGCAGCAGGAAACATTTTGAATGGGTTTCTAGGACTAAAATATTCTTATGTACAACTAGATCTTTTGCTTGTACCAAAATATGAGTTATTGCTTGTCCTAAATGAACATATCCTGAGATAGGGACAATGCTTAAGATAAGAAAAATGTCACTGAGTCTGTGAGAAAGTGAGTACTCAGTGATACCTATTATACCTACGAAGAGGCCCTGATGACATTTTTTAGTCATCTGGAACTATCTGGAACATAAAAGGACCTCGAGCACTCTGTGATGGGCTTACACATAGCCCATCACAACTACACAGTGAGCATTACGGTCTCGGCTGGGTGATGGGCCAGACTTCCTTTTTGAAACAGCTGACTTAATGTACTAAATAAGAGAACAGAAGCTGGATACCAACACTCGGTGGCCGCCATTGCTAGCCAGTGAAATCTAAACGCGGTGCTCTCGATGCAAGCTTCAATTCTAAATTCCGCACCAAATGGCAGTCTTGCAATTTAAGAAAAGTTCTGGTTTACCTAGGACTTAAAATATTTTCTTCTTACTTAAGGAAACCCTCCCCTTCTCTCCTAAAACAAAAACAAAAACAAAAACTGAAGGCGACCTTGGAAAAGCTCTCCTACTGCGGTGATCCATAAAAGTGACACAGGATAAGTGTCCAGGGACACGTGGGCAAGATTTCCTGCATGAAGTCCCGACAACAAATTAGTTTAAAAATTACACATAGCTTTGAAAATAGTTATAAGGACCTCAAAAAAGAGGAAAGTTATCACGATCCGATTCAGAGGAAAGGCATGAACTTTTTCATGTTTAAATAACATCATTTTGCTAATTTCCCTTCTCAGTTTTTTTTTTTCCTTCTCACGAAATATCAAAAGATAATTCAAGGACTGGAAAGGCAGCCTATGACTGCCCTTGTATTTAACCAGAAAAGCCTAAGCAAATGACTATGGCTGAGAGAGTTACATGGAACAGACATTGCCAAAGGTAGATGTTCAGTCTGTTAGGATGAACCAGTATCCAAAAGTCTCACCCATAATTGGCCAGCAAAGCCCTTAATATGCCAAAATAAAATTTACTTCATCTCCATTTACCAGAGGAGCAAACTAAGCCCCAAAGAAGCTAAGTCACATGCCACTGACCCAGCAAGTGCTAGGAACTAGGTCCAGGTATGTCTGATATGGCTGACTAAAGAGCCTGTAATTCCACAGGAATATGTACTGTCTCTTCTAAACTGGATCCTCCTTTGTAAACTAAGGCATTGGGACTAACAAGGTGATCTCTTGATGTCTCATGAGGCATAAATATTCTATAAATCAAGGGCTCAAACAGTGCCATTTAGAATCCAGCCACCGAGGCCTCTGCCCCTACAACGCAGAAGGCAGCCCCTGGCCCTCCTTCAGCCACGCCTCCTCCTACAAGGCCAGGAGTGTGAGGAGCCAAGGAGATATGCCCACTTGATGTCTGTGTATATGGTCTTCCACGCACATTCTCGAGTCTGGACTCTAGACCAAGCTCTGGGTCTAGGCATTCTGGAATTCTCTGCCCCGATGATCACCTAGGCTATTTCCATGGCCCGAATGGGTCTCTTCGCTGAATCCATTCTCACTGAGGTGGGTGATGGGTCGTGCTGGACATGGCTCCTCCAACCTCCCATAACGGAAGGCTGGCCAGAGGGCTCCTGGCCAAAAGGAATGTGCATTGCTTTGGGAACGGTTTGTAATTCCTTCATTTCCTTTCAGGAGCGGCTTCTTGTCCTGTGTGACCACTTCTTGATCTTTTCTCTTTGCAAGTACACACTGAAGTAATGTAGTTTAGAGTCATGCACAAGACACGTGCCCCCTTGGTCTGGGACCCCTTAAAAAGTCTCGGACTCAGGGAGGTGCTGTCCTGCTTTGTGATCTGCCGCCGTTGGTGCTCCCGGTACTGTGAGTAATGAAGGCCATGTCTGTTCCACCCAGTCCTCTGTGTGGTTTTTTCAGCTTATCTGAATGAGCAGTCAAGATCCCTGGGCTTGACCTCTTGCGTTAGAGCAGGCCATGCCTCCCAGTGCCCAGGACCAAGAACTAGCTCATAGGAAGCTGTTTACAAGGGGTGGTAAGGTGAGTGGGGGGAGACCAGAGCTTGGGCATATGGCCTGAGGCACTACATGCATGCACAGGGGACAGAGCAGGGAGTGAAGAGAGCAGCCGGGCAGGAGTGGGTGGGGGTGGGAGGGCGGGCAGGGCCTGGGCTCCCCACTTTGACAGGACTTTGAGAACTCTAGTTTCAAATGTGGCCTTTCAGATGTGAATATCAGTCAGAGTCAGAGGATGGAATACATTTCGTTAATAATTTTGTTAGCTTGATGTATTAATTTTAAACATTTATACTTGCAGTATGTGGGTCTCTACTTGTTCTCTTTTTGAACTTGGACCTATGAAATGTTGAGACCATAGGATCTTTGTCAGGCTGGCAGGAATGATTTTGTCTTTCAGATTTGAACTAATACTGTTTAACAATCAGGGAATTTTGCATGAAAACAGCACTTTGTAGTCACTTTTGAAGGAAGAGATCCAGCCATTGCAGCACAATATTCTAGATTCAACCATCCTTTGGGATTAAACGGCAGCAGTCCCCTTTTAGACAGGGTGGGACTTCTATTTGGTCACCTTCGGGGATGGAAGGTCAAGCTTCAGCTGGACCTGCGTAACCAATGCCCCCTTTTCCACAGAGACCTCTGACCAGGCCCCATTTACTCCCTTACGTCACCTGTTCGCCTGGGGAGGCACCTGAGCACCAGACCCCTGACCTGAAGAAACCTTATGACATTAGCTGAATCACCTCACCTAAGAGGATCATCCAGGGAAATTAACTGAGCTTGTTTTATGAGCAAACACGAGTTATTTGGTGTAATTGAAGATATAATCCCTGGCCTCGTGGCTCTTATTTAAGACAAGAACCTGCAGTAATCACTGGAACTGGGAGAGAAGTCTCTTTAACTCTCTCTTTTTCTTTAGTTTGGGCCATGCCAGAAAAGCAGTTAGTTATGGGGATCCTTCCTATGTTCACTGAAAAAAAAATTCCCCCTTAAAAAAACCTTGTTGAAAAATAATACATCCAAACAATGAGGACATCAGTTGTATCTTCATATGGAACCTTCATTTTTAAAAGAAGGGCAATGTTATCTGCGTATCACTGTGTCCAATAATTTTTTTTCTTAAAATTGAAAACTCTATGGTGAGTCTAATTTCAGTTAGGATCAGAAAATAACAGCATATGGTGGATGGGGGTAAAATTAATTATGGCTTCAACATCCCTCCTCAGTTCTTTCTCCTCATCATGTATTAATCTTCTGGGTACTGTTCTACATGTTAAAATAAGAAGTAGGAATTGCTGTTAATATGCTGTTGCCAGGTTAAAGTACCAGGGAATGTGAAAATGTCAGAAAACAAATCCCAGAGAGAAATGAAACACTGTTTTCCTTAGCTTGTGATTAACATACAAATAGACTGCTTCTGAATTTAAATCACAATGACAAAAAAAAATCCCTTTACATTCACTTAAGCGGACTGACAGGGATAGAAGGGCAGGTGATCTGTGCACTGTCACCTCCTTCTCCGCAGATCTGCATGCAAAACCACAATCAGGCCACACACTCGGCTTGGAAACTTGGAAAGCAGCATGTTGCAAAACATTACAGCAGACGACATTTCTTGAATTAAAAGCAAAAATCTGTTATCTTCAACCACAGGGAAAAGTTATTATAAACAACGTATGGAAAAATCTAACAAGCACAAGGAGAGATGAGTGGGCAAAAAAATTACAGTTTCTCTAAGTACAGCTGTGAATTTTTCCAGCATCAAAAGCTTAATTCTAGAAATGCCTGGTCACATTCACCTATCAGTTATAACCTTGAGATGGACAGGTTATTATTACTTTGTTTGCTAAGCAACAACAGGTCATGAGGTGGCTCGGAAATGGCTTGGGTATCATGCAAACGCCCACGGCTGCCCAGGGGAAAATGCCGTCCGTAAACAGATGCTCGGCAAGCAAATTCCCAGACATGCAGGGCAGTGGAGAAAGGATGTGCACGCTGCCTGCGTTTCTGCACCTTCACGGTGTTTCTCTCCTTGACCACTTGCCCACACTTAGACATTTCTAAAGATCCTGCTCCCCTCTAACCGCTCCCTGGCCTCTGGGTTTGAGAGATTAATACACGGTCTCTAGACAGAGTGAGTACAAATTTGGACCTCATGACTTGTAATGTCTCAGAGTGAGATGAATTCATCCATCCACTCAACAAAAATGTGTACTAAATACCGACACCTTGCCAGTCAATGTTCAAGGCAGAATACACAACGGTCAACACAGACAAAAGCTCTGTCTTCGTGGAGCTGCACTGTAGTGGGGAAATAAAGCATAAGCAAAACAAACAGGTCACACACAAACTAGATAGTGGTGAGAAATAAAGCGGAAAGGGCAAAGAAAGAAATGGGCATTGCAGTGTTCGATGGGGTGGACAAGGAAAGCTGTGTTAGAGGATGATGTGCAAAGACTGCCCCAGTGGGACTCAGTAACCCAGTCATGAGGGGTCTCAGGGGAAGAACATTCCAGGCAGCAGGACCAGCAGGAGCCACAGTCAAGAGTGGGCTTAGGTACTCAAGTAACAGGAGAGAAGCGAGGAGGGAGGCATGGAGGGGACAGACACGGGGCAGATCAGACCTGTCCTTAGCAGCCAGCAGAAGAACCTGAGACCGGATTTCTTTGAGCATCTGTAGAACAGTGCGCGCTCATCACAGCATGTGCCCCCAACGGTTGTGTAGGCTCGGTAAGACCTTGGCACAGTGCCTGGCACCTATCAGCCTCAAAACTCACTAGGAAGGCACTAGTGTTTACACTCCTTTAGCACCCAACCACATGAATGGCTGTCCATGCTCTACCAGGAGCGTCCCGAGAGCTGAGGTGGCTGGTGAGTCCCTCCTGTCACCAGAGGAGAACACTGCACATTGGGTGCACCAGGAATCTTTGTCAGCCCTAAGAGCTTTCCCAGTCAGGGGGCTGGGCTCTGGGCACCTCTACTAAGGATGACCCTGTTAAAGTTCCAGCTTTCCCTGTGTGTGTAATGTACTTCCTCGGTGAGGGGGGGAGGCAGGTCAGGTAATGACAGACACAGTATGTCCTTGTCATGTCTGACGGCTGGTTACAATGGTTTGGTGGCTCTACCTTTATTTTTTAATAGAAACCGGCTTCTCTCCGCTGATAGCCTTTTAGACATGTGTACATTTTAATGTTTTACTGGGTACTGTATGCCTTGAAGCAGAACCATTTGGGATTCTTCTCTGCGCAAAAGAGCTGACGATGGGGTTCACGCACAGGGTAGCTCCCCTAATGCATCGGAGTGCTGGTTTATGATCACTCTTGTCTTGGCGAAGAACCTGGGATGCAGAGGAAATTAAAGCCATAAAGGGTAAGAAGCCATTTGTTCAGTAGGGATCAATAAAAATGAAATGAAGTACCACAAAAATTGGAACAAAAGTCCAAGAGAAGTGGGCTGTGACAGACAGGCCCTGCGTGCCTTGAAGGATGGTCTGTTTCTCTTGCTGTGCTCCCAGTGCCTAGCACAGGGCCTGATGCAGAGCGGGTTTTCCATGCATGGGTGTTGAATCAATCAATTCGTAATTAATACATAAGTCAGGGAGCAATAATATCATCAACTCATTAAAGGCCAGAGAAGGTTGAATTTATTTACTATGAGTTCATGACAAAGGCCAAAGACATAAGCACACAATCTACCACTTTCAATATTCCATTCTTCATAAGGTTTGCAGGCAGCTGTACCTACTTTTACCCCCACCTCCTCCTTTATTTTAACTGCCAGTGGCTGACCTTCCTCAAAAATGAAGGATCAGTTAGGGTGGTTTGGTAACCTAGATTTGTCTGTTGCTTTTGATTCTAAGGTATAAAATTCTAATTCTAAAAAACTTTTTTATAGCTTCCCTAGGTGGACATTTATCTTGTAAAGAGATTATTCTTAACCTATCATAGATAAAATTAGTCAGAGTTTCAATGTGGTGAAACATCAAATAAGTTATAATTATGGCTCTGGCCGGCTGGCTCAGTTGGTAACAACGTCACTGATATGCCAAGGTTGGAGGTTAAGTCCTTGGTCAGGGTACATACAAGGAACAACCAATAAATGCATGGATGGGTAGAGCAATGAAGAAATGTTTCTCTCTCTCTCTCTCTGCATTTAAAATCATCAATCGTTTTTTTTTTAATTACAATCATCATAGTAATTGTTATTAGGATCTCCATTAGCAGAAACTAACACCCATTTTTTCTTGTTTATAGAAGTACAAGGTATTTTCCAAACAATTACCTGCTCCCCCCACCCTCCCGCCCCCCTCACCTGTCAAATCCCATTAAAATCAAACAGTAGGATGACACTGTCACTGAGCTGGAAAGTCCCTGAGACATTGTTTTAGCCATGCCTGTACCTTTGATCAGTTCAAGTTAAGACCTGGCACAAAGTTGATGCTGTAATTCCCAAAGAGCTTTAATATTCTAGAATAAACTGAGGTACAAAGCAACTGATGATCTCTTAATTTTCCTTTATAAACACTTATGAAATTTCCAGTACTGTGTACATTCTGACTACTGGCAAACTATGTCAACATAAAATTTCTTTTAATTTCTCAGAGGCAAGTGTATCCAGAGATGACATTTCGAAAATAGTTCAAATGTCAAGTGGAAGTTTACACAAAGCAATTAGAAGAACTTCAGCCATGGTTAGATTTCAGAAAGGTGTAAGTGCCTCTTGCTACCAAAGGAGTTCAGAAACCCCTGCGCAATATTAGTAAGTGATACACACTATTCAAAGCATTCCTTCATTCACTCATCCATTCATTCCTTTATCTTTTCCTCAGAGCACCTGCTGTGTATAAAGCACTGTCCCTGGAATGAGCAGCCATTGTCTCATTCCCCACCGTAGTCTGGTATGTACCACAGTGCCTGGCACACAGTAGGTGTCCAGTAAACAACATTAAATGTTGAATGAATAAACAAGAAACACCACTTTCCCTGTTCTAAAAAAATCTTATTTTCTTATAATACAAATGCCAGCACATTTTGAATGACCTAAAAATAAAAACAAAACATTTTTTTTTTTTTTTGGTTTTGGCTTGCTTTTGCTGCAGATAGTTTGGATGTTGGAAACAAGAAAGACACACCAGAAGAATACTAGAAATCACTGCAGAGAGAACACTTCTACTTTATGTAGCTGATAAGAATATAAATGCAGGGAAAATCTAGCAGCCATGCCCTGTGTCAGAAAGGCATGCCACGGTTTACCTAGGGCAAGACACAAGCAAGAACACGACTTTGAAGGTACATGGACAAGCTGAAGGGGCAGAAGTTACTGGAATCTAAAACATTCTCTCATGGTCAACAGTGAAAACTTCATTGTTTATAAGGTTTATTTAACAGAGATCTCATTAAAAGAAACGTACCTTCTTATTACCCATAACAATTTTGCAAAAATTAGCCTTTTTACAACAATTGTTTACAACAATTTCCTGTTACAGGAAATGGGCCAGAATTGGCAGTCCCAACTGGTATTTATACAGAGACAGCCTCTTCAGCAAGGCAGTCCGTCCAGGAAGGAACAAAAACGGCCTGTGATCACGGAACAGCGTCCCAAAGCCAGGCTACTGACGCTCTGGGCACTGTCACTCTGTGGGAGGAGTCTTCAAGGTCACCCTTCAGAGCCTAGTGATTCCCAGCCTACTTACTATTCTAATACCTTATTTATATGATGTCTCAGCAGATGAGAGGCAGCAAATTAAAAGGCAGAGACCTGGAAGAGAGAGGCATACTGATAACAGAAGTGAGCGCTGGCAAGCTGAGCTCAAGTGAGGAAACGTGAGGGGTGCTGCGTTGGATGGCCCAGACAATAATTATCAGTCCAAATGGAAACCTTGTCTCCATGACTGGATACATAATTTGCAGGGCCCAGTGCAAAATGAAAATGCCAAGCCCCTGTTCAGAAATTATTAAGAATTTCCAGACAATGACAGCAGAGCATTAAACTAAGCACGCGGCCCTTCTGAGCAGGGGCCTCCCTTGACAGCAGAGCCTGAGTCCATGAGGCCAGACCTGCTTGTGGCATTACATTCAGTACACCATGCTTGAAAATGAAAAGATACATTTAACGCACTTTGGAAAGTGCTTCAGAAATACACATTTTTGTGTGTTTGTTTTGGCCCCTGAAGAGGTTAAACTTCAGTTATCTGGGAACACCACTTACGCATATCTGCAGATACTAGATATGACTAAAATTCCAACATGCGACTTCAGTAACAAGTTCAGGACTCACCCCAAAGCACAGGCTTTCCCTTTATTGTAAAGTGTTTTTTTTGTCTTGTAAACAGCCTGTTTGTTCTTTTAGGCTTGAGAAATTTCCCGTTTCTTTGTGTTCCTCCCCTACCTACGTACAGAATCCAAATCCACAAAGGCTGATTAAGTCAGAGAAGGGTGAAAGCACGAAATAATCTGTCATTTACTAGTCATTACAACTCAGCAAAGCATTGATAAACATCTACTGAAAACACCTCTAGTATTTCCACACATACCCAAGTAAATACAAATCCACCAAGTGTGTCTGATTAGGGCTAAAAGGGGACTTTGGAGACTCTGCTGATCAAAGTCCACCTCACACTGAGAGCCATTTCATTGGGCACTAAAATGCTTAAATACTGAAACTCTAGAAATATGCCTACATCTCGTTTCCTAATGACCATTTTAATAAATATTCCTATTTCCCATGCATGAACATCATTTCTTCAGGGGAAAGCATTTCTCACGATGACAGAAAGCAATTTAACAAAGTAAAAAATGAACAATTTAGTACGTACATAGCCAAGATAAAGTATATCTTTATAAAACAGGAAATTTTACAGAGAAGAGAAATTAACTTAAGTGGTAGGAGGTAAAATTGGATTTGTCTTCCTTAACTAAAGTATCTGCAGTGGCAACACGTTTAAAAACGGCGCCTGGGCGAGGGCTTGGCATTTTCTGCCTGTGGCAGTCTGTCTCTGATGTGATGGATTTGTTTTACATCTCCTCACTGTGTTTCAGATGTTTTCCTTCCTCATACAACCAATGTATATCATACCCATGTATTACTGCCAGAGACATCCCATAAAAACTCTTAATGTTATTTACTTAATATTTTCATTTTAAAGCGATGTGGCAGTAGCAATCAATGGCAGTTTATGGTGAAATAATTCTGGTCTGTGAGATATTAAAGGATAGAGTCCTTGTTTTTACCAGCCTTGGACCTTCTACACCTAGCACAGTACCTGGTATACGGTCGGCATTCATAAAACCTAAACATGTGTTATACACCTTGGATCTTCCATATATTTAATCAGACAGATTCTTCATCAATTTTCAAGATAGAATTCTTTATAAGCAAATTCCATTGAAAGGCAAGGACTTTAAATGTATTTAATAATTACAGTATAATAGTTAATATTCATTGAGCACTTCGCATGCACAAGGCTAAGTGTTTTATATAAAACAATAGTCTTTTTACCCTCACACCAACTCAATTTAGCACCCTCCCTTTACAGCTGGGGAACCTGAGCCATAAGAAGTTAAAAAGTTGCCCATTGCCATGTGAATGTGAGTGAGATAGGACTCCAGTCGAGGTGGAATCCATGCTTCCCATGGCCGTCCTGGGTGAATTTCACAGAGTGAGATTCCTAAAAGACACGTGGTTAGTGTGCCCATCTTGTTCAACAGGTTAAGGGTAGGCAGCACTGTCTGACAGAGGATAATTTTGCTTTTAACAGAATTGTTGGCAAATTTTCCTATGGAACACGACAGACAAAATTTAAACCAGTAAAAGTCCATCTAAGAACTATTAATAAAGAGAGACAGGATTTAACCCAAGCACATGCTGGAGACCACAAATCTTTTAGGTCACGACCCACAGAATTTCAGAAAAGAAGGGCTAAAAAGTGGTGGTCAACATTCAGGCTGATGTGGATGAAAAACCTAAGCAACAATGTAACTTATGAAGACGACTACCATTCCCTGATCTGTCCCCTAATTCCCACACCTGAAGGCTTCTTCTGGTCTTTAGCCTGTGTGCCACGACCGACATCAGACGGCATGTCTTCTTGCTTGAGCCTCACTCCTGACTTGGCTCCTACAGTAACGGTCTGGTGTGGTCCTTTCACGTACACAGAGAAACCCATTTCAAACTTTAGCAAAAATTATATATTATTATCACAGAGTATATTGGAACATCTAAAGGCAAAGAGCACGCTGAGTTTCACTACTGTCTGGACCAGCCATTGAAAAGACTTTAGGATCATGCCTATCAGAGCTGGTCTGTTTCTCAGCTGCTTCATGCACGTAGCTGCTATCTTAGCCTGTTCGGGCTGCTGTGGCAAAATGCTTATACTGGGCAGCTTATACACAACAGAAATTTCTTTCCCACAGCTCTGGGGCTAGAAGTCCAAGGTCAAGCTACTGGCAACTTTGGCATCTGGTGAAGGCCCACTGCCTGGTTGATAGATTGCATCTTCTAGCTGTGTCCTCATGTGGCGATGGGGAGATATGTCTCTCTGGGATCTCTTTTATAAGGACATTAATCTTATTAATGAGGGCTCTGCCCTCATGATTTAATTACTTCCCAATGGCCCCACCATCAAATACCATCATACTGTGGATTAGGTTTCAACATGTAAATTTGGGGGGACACATGCATGTACAGTTCTAAGGGTTACAACTTCCCAATTCCACCAGAGTCAGAGATTATCTCTGAATTCCACTAACAAATTCCCGGAAGACGGAATCTCAGTTTCGGTGTCTATCCCCACCTTTGGCTGGGGCAAGGAGAGAAGGATTGGGGGTACTCTGAGAAAAGGGGCGATGTTGTGGGCTGGGTAAAATAGGTCCAACGGTATTTATAGCAAGGCATCTTCGTGAGATTTTGAGCCTGATGCTCGTTTTCACTGCACCCTACAGACTGTCTTCACCTCTCGTGTTCACCTGTCCTCAGTGTCACCAAGTCCTGGGTGACTATTTCTACACTGTCTCTCCCATCATCAGTTCCCCTCTTTCCCTCCCTTCAACGCCATTGTTATCTATAGACTCAAAGCCTAAGAGGTAGAAACGGTCCGCGGGCCATCAGTGGGAAATAAATATAACTCCTCATACCAGCTCTCCATCAGTATGTTGGATCGAACTGGGCACCAAGTGTGGGCACAGAGTGAAAGGTTATCACAGCGACTGACGTCTACCGTGGGAGCAGAAACAGCATGGCAGCACACATCAGGCGTCGGTATTTCCGATTCTTGTTCAACTTCACCGATTTACAAGTGAGGATTCTGAGGCCTCCAGCACGGAGGTGAATGTGTCCACTGTTATAAGAGCAGTTAATGGCAAGGGCTGGATAACCCAGTTGCTATTACCAGCGCTCTTTCCAAGGCCTCTTACTATTTTATTCTTGCGAAGCAGATATATCTAAAACGGGGTGAGAGGTTCCCAGAGTCACAGTCCACGTTTCAGCCACGGCTTCATTTTGGTGACCATGCCCGGAAGGCAGCATGGCAGATGGACACAGTCTTACAAGATGAAACTTAGTGAACTTATCAGTAAAGTGTTTTTTGTAGCTTGAGAACACCAACTGTCTAGGACCTTAGTTATATAATGTGGATGCCAAATTAACTAAAACAGATTCTGTACATGTGAAAACAATGTCATTTTACATTTCTTGCGAGTTTACTATATGCCAAGTACTTTTAAAAGTATTTGTTAATATAGATAAACTCATTTAGTTTTGGTGGCAAGCCAATTCATTAGTTACTACAGTTTTCCCCATTTCCACAGTGGACAAAACTCTGAGAAGTAACTTGTACAACATCACGCAGGGAGGACGGCGTGCAGCCCAACTTCACATGCAAAGACAGCCGATTCTAGTGTCCAAGCTCTTGACCGTACTCCCTGTGGCTTCTCCCCTCTCAGTGCTACGGCCAAGCCGGACTGAGTGTGCATGGCAAGTGCTGAACAGACACCTGTCATTTTGCTATGAAGCTATGAGACTGTGATCCACAACTCACCATAGGTTGGTGTCATAATTCTGGTGTTAGATTTTCATATGTTTTTATAGGATATTCTACCTCAGTGTGAATAAAATGCATAGATTTTTAAAACCGTTGTACATTTTTATAAGAAGCTCAAGGAGCTAGACACAAAGGCACTCGCAATGCCAGACAATGACAAGACCAGGATATAAAGGGCTAACAGCACTAAAACTGGGCTTCGGGTTCTCCAGGTCAGTAGGGAAACTGTACTTCAACCGCTAGTACCTTTCCAGGAGGAGTCTTCCAGCAACTCGACAGAAAAGTACTTCCAGAGAATATGCTTTAAAAGACTGAGAAATGGGAACGCACATGAGACTCCGCTAAGAGCTGAGCGATGGAGCACGCTGAACACCTGTTGACAGTGATCTCCATGTGACCTCCTGCTTTACCTAAAACACTGCCAGGGCCAGCTCCGAGCAAGAGGAGGGGCCGCTGCAGACGATCCTTCAGAAGTTCGGAAACGGTCACTGCAATTCAGTGCCACACAGGTCTCTCTTCAAAGCCCCTATCGCTTTTAGAACTATTACATAATTAAAGTCAATTAGGTCCAAAGTGCTGCAAAACAAACAAAAAACTAACTAAAGTCAGTCTTGACTGAAAAACTGGGATCTCTTAACATTCGGTCCAGTAAAAAGCCCACTGTGCTAGGAGTCAGTGGCCTGTCATTCTGCCAGCCAGCTTCACCCCCTAGGAGAGCGCACCCTTCCTGCCAGCAGCCCTACTCCCTAGGAGAGCGAGCCCTTCCTGCCTGCAGCCCGAGATTGCACCTTGTAATGTTTCCAAGGGCTACCGTAACCAAGGGCCCCAAACCGGGTGCCTTAAAACAAGGGAAATTTATTTGCATAGAGCTCTAGAGGCTAGGGGTCTAAAATCAGGTGTCAGCAGGGCCACACTCTCTTGGAAGGCTCACATGAGGGAGTCCTTCCTTGTCTCTTCCTAGCTTCTGGTGTTTGTGGCAGGCAATTCTTGGCACTCCTTGGTTTATGATGGCATAAGTCCTGTCTCTCCCACATCTTCACATGCTGTGCTCCCTCTGTGTCCATCTCTGTGTCCGAATTGCCCTCTTCCAATAAGGACAGTAGTCACTGAATTAGGGTACAGATGAATTCAATATGACCTCATTCTGCAAAAACTCTATTTCCAAATAAGGTCACAGTCATGGGCACAGGAGTATGGGGACTTCAAACACGTCATTTTGGGGGACACAATTCAACCCATAATTCCCCTGTAAAACAGATCATGTGCATATAGTCACCTGGAAGATCTCCCTGAGCTCCGAAGCTCTAGTATCAGCAGTGTGTTTATTGAGTTTTCTCAGGTTTTTCAAACTCAATAGCATTTGACCTTAGCATTATGGACCATTAATCAGGCCAACCTTAGCTCTGTGCTCACTGGCTGGGTAACCTTGGGCCGGTCACCTAGGTTCCCCAAGTCCCAGTTTCTCCCCAGGATTGTGGTGAGAGCTGAAGGAGCTATATAGGAGAACACCAGCATGGCTCAGGGCACAGAGCAGACCTCTGCTCCTCCCACCTTCCTGTAACCTGGGAGGGAGGGGGCGCACACCCGGGGAGATCCTGGAGTCTCCCTAACAACAGCCTGGAAGAATGAAAGGAGGCAGGCCGTGGTTTCAATTAAAATTCACTGTTTCTCTCAGAACAGAAGAAAGTAATAAACCAATGTAGTATATCATTGCAGTGGAATTAATAGCCAGATAGATGAAATAGAAGAGAAATTTATAACCTTAATCAATCAATATCTCTTTCTCTCTACACACACACATACACATACCTCCATCATCTGCTTTATTTACATGACTCTATCACCTCCCAAATAATTCTCAGTAATTTCCAGCAGCAGCTATGGCAGCAGCTGAGCTCCAGGGGCAGGCTGGATATGCAGAAGACTACCCTTCCTCCCCACCCCCAGGATGGTTAGCAGGACACAGGAGCAGCATGGAAGCCAGGCAACACCACGAGCCACAGGGAACAACCAGCAGCACCCTGCCCCTCCAGGAGGCGCCGCTGAGTCGCCTGCGAGCGCAGGGTAGGTTCCCAGCCCAGTGGTGGGATCATTTCTCTTCTCTCCAGTGTGAGCCTGCACAGCTTTCACTGCCTTTTACCCAAACTCCCCATCCCTGCCTGTCATTCAGTTTTATAAAATCAGCCCCTGAAAAATCCATTTTCTAAGCAACAGTCATATTAATGAAAAGATCTGAATACCATAAACTGGATAAAACACACGATGCTGCCTAACCAGCAGCCAGGTCTATTGAAACCTGACTTCATTTGAGAGAAAAGGTTCCTTCCCCATTACTGATGGTGGCACTTAGCTAAGCCTTCTCGATCCTATGAGGTATCCACAGCAGGCGACCTGGGAAGCTGATGTAGGTCCCCAAGCATCTCCCACTTCCTGGGGCTTGTAGGTCCGTGCTGCATAGACACGAGGC
>VMDR010007191.1:0-41738 GCA_007922815.1 Macrotus californicus | reverse complement strand
GAGTGGGAGGGGGTGTGCAGGGCAGAGGGGAATAAAGGGGGGAAAATGGGACAACTGTAATAGCATAATCAATAACATATATTAAAAAAAAACTTATCAAAGCCTGGGGTAAAGAATTGCTCATCAACTCCAGGACACATTAGTCTTTTCCACCTATTCCTGCTGCTGGTGGTTTAGACTTCATGTCCCAGGACCTGGTACTTTCCTGCCTAGCATATGGCTCAATAAACCTTTCTCTCAGAAAAAAAAAAAAAAAAAAGACAAGACAAACGTTAGTTGTCACGTGTGACTATCCTATTCATGCCCAACTTCAGAGAAAATGGAAGCACAGCTGGTTCCTCTTCAGTGCCACTGCTTCTCCCAACACCAGAAAAGGTTTCAGACTCCTGCAGTATAGACCCTGCTGCACCTTCAGCTGTACATCACTGACTGCTTTGAGCACAATCTTGGGATCAATACTCTTCTCTAAACAGGAGCCAGTGGCTCCATCTACATCATGAATAAAAGGCTCTGTTTTCCAGCATCAGGTCTCTGTGAGAAAAGGCTGGACATAGATCTGTGCAGCTAGCACCTGCAAGAGCCCAGGTACCTACTGCTTCCTGAATACTTCTGAAGACAGGGAACCTTAAAATGCACACCCAGCAATGATAGTACTTGAACTCGTTGTTCAAAACATCCACCAGTGTTCACAGATATGTTCACCACAGCATTATTTTAATAAAAGGAGTTGGGAATAACCCAAATGTCTATAAATAGAGGATTGATTAAATATGATGTACAACAATAATAAAAAATAAGCAAAAAGTTGTCTCCACAGTGATAAGAAAAAATATTCTGGACACCGAGGTTAGTTAATAAATCATGACAACCCAGGGGCTCAGCCTATAGGACTACCTCTACTTTCCATAGCATTCATCTGTTGTTTGACATTTATATATTTAATTTTGTAGTTAAAATTATTTAAATTAGAAAAAAGTTGAGATGAGAACACTTGTCTCCTCCTCTACATTCCCATTAACTGAAGCTTTTTTATCTACTTAGACAATGACTGGTCCAAGCATTCCTGGGTGTCTTCCCAGCCTCTTCACATTCACATCTAGGGCAGAGCACATGCCATTTTTCTCTTTTAATAGGACAGAAGTCTTTTATTTTTATTTTATTTTTTTATTTTTATTGTTTATTCTATTACAGTTGTCCCAATTTCTTTTTCCCTTTTGCCTCCTCTCTGCCCCACAGTCAGCCCTCACTCTGTTGTCCATGTCTATGAGTCGTTCATGTTCTTTGACTAGTCCCTTCCCCTTCCTTCCACCATTATTCCCTTCTTCCCTCTTCCTGTCCTACAACTGTCAGTCTGTTCCATGTTTCCATGTCTCTGGTTCTATTTTCCTCGTTAGCTTATTTTATTCATTAGATTCCAGTTATAAGTGAGGTCATATGGTATTTGTCTTTTGCTGACTGGCTTATTTCACTTAACATAAAAATAGTCTCCAGTTCCATCCATGTTGTCACAAAAGGTAGGACTTGCTTCTTTCTTTCTACTGCATAGTATTCCATTGTGTACCAGAGATTTTTGATCCACTTATTTACTGATCGGCACTTGGGTTGTTTCCAGCACTTGGCTATTGTAAATTGTGCTGCTGTGAACATTGGGGTGCATAAGTTCTTTTGAACTGGTGTTTCAGGATTCTTAGGGTATATTCCCAGCAGTGAAATCGCTGGGTCGTAAGACAGTTCTATTTTTAGTGTTTTGAGGAAATTCCATACTGTTTTCCACAGTGGCTGCACCAGTCTGATTCCCATCAGCAGTGCACGAGGGTTCCCTTTTCTCCACATCTTCACTAGAACTTGTTGTTTGTGCATTTATTAATGATGGACATCTGACCAGTGTGAGGTGATGTCTCATTGTGGTTTTAATTTGCATCTTTCTGATGGCTAGTGATGCTGAGCATTTTTTCTCAACATCACACTGCAAAGGTGATATGCTTATGAGCCATCTGTATGTCTTCCTTTATTTTTATACAGTTGTCATTACATGGATTCACATGGAATGGACCCCAGCCACCCAGGCTCCTTTCTATTGGTCCTCACACAGTGCACCTTTCTGGACAGAGAGGGGCTGGAGCTTTCTCTTTGGCTTCCTTGTTTTTCTGATCATTTTTTTCACACCTTTCAGGAAGCTATCTTGGCACTTAGAGTGCTTAATATGCTCAATACGTACATTAATTTTCTTAGCAAGAATCTTGCCCTTAACTTGTTTGTTCACAACAATGCCCACCACATGCTGGGTGATGTTGTAGATGCCTCCAGGTTTACTGTGGTAGCATCTGTGGGGCATCCCTTTTGATTGGTGCCCTTCCCTTGTTGTCTACAGTATCACCTGTCTTGTAGATTCTCATGTATGTGACCAAAGGGTAACTCCTTGTTTTCTCAAAGACCTAGAGGACGTGCAATGTATGCCTCTCTTTCCCTTTGTGTTAGTCATTTTGGCAAATTACTGGAAGATGGAACTTCCAACCTAAAGGCTGGGAGGTTTTGATTGATACCATTTTGACCAGGGTCTAATTATGAGTTGACCTCAAGAGGAACATGGAAACTTATTCTTTTCAATTCCTGTTCACTCACTAAAAAACTTTGGAGAGTAACTCTCCCAGTTTGGTAAAGCATTTCCAGGCCACAGTTATGCTTCAAATGAGATATTTTATGACATAATGCTATTATGATAGTTTTATAATATATAGAATTTCTAATCACAGAAATTCCACAATGACTGTTTGCCAACCAGGTGAGATACTTTAATTTCCAAAGGTGTTACATTATTTTGTAGCCTCACAATAACATCTGATTTAGGCAAGAATCACCTGGGAGAACAATTTTGGGGAACAGAATACTCACACAGTCTCAGAGTATTGCATCACAGATTACTAAGTACAAAGAGAAAGTGTACTTTTGATATGCATAAATCTGGCAGAAATTGCCTTAACTAAGATCCAACTTAACATTACCAGTAATGGGACAAAGAGTGTCACCTGCCTCCCATTGAGATCAACAAGAACATGGCATCGGCTGTGTAGTACTCCTATCGGAAATGTTTAACCTGAAGGTATCATGAGGAAACAACCAGACAAATCCAAACTGAGGGACATAGTGCAGAACAACTAGCTGAGTACCTCAAAAATATCAATGTCATGAAGGACGAAAAGACACTGAGGAACTTTCCAGATTAAAAGATACTAAAGAGATATGACCATACATGCAATGTGTGATTCTAGACTGGATTCTGGACTTTAAAAAAAAAGAAAAAGTTGAAAGTACATCACTAGGACAATTGGAAAACTTACATTATAAAATGATCATAGCATTGTAAAAAAGTAAATTTCTTTGATGTGATAATTTTAGTGCAGTTACATAGGAAAATGCCCTTAGGTCTTAGTGGATATTTGTTAAAATATATCCAGGGAAAATGTTTTACATAAATACATTCACCTACGTGTTTAATACAATAGAGAAATATATAGAATAAAAAATCTAACTAATTCAATATTACTTTAATAACTGTACATTGAGCATCTATTACGTGCCAAAGGCTGGGTAGGCACTGTGGATACAAGTGAAGAACAAACATACAAGATGCCTGCCTTCATCAACGTGTTTTCTGAGGAGAGAATAGCAACCCCAGGGACAAGTGGAAGGCCACCCAGAACCCTCAGGGCCAGGGCGCCTGTTCCTCCCAGACTGGCTCACATCTCCATCCCTCCGGGGCTGGAGACAGCCCCCATCCAGTGACCAGCTGTTTGGAGCTTCAGAAGCCTGAGCCCCTGCCCATGTTAGGATAAACCTGACGGGCCATCACAGCTCTAGAGCTGCCAGTGGCCCCTCCTGCAACTGCTTCCCTGGTTCCCGTACAGCTGCTGTCTCTGAGGGCACTCCCCTATTAACCTGCTGCACTCCTGTCTGCCCCTCAGTCTGTTCCCTAGGGAACCCAACCTAAGATGCTTCCAAATCACTGTGCACAATGGTAAGCACAAAGACTCAAACATGAAAATGGCCAGGGAAGACCAGGTGGACACAGTCTTTCTTCATAATCTTGAACAAAGCCCTGGCATGATCTCCTGACAAGAAACCACATTCCCAAAATAAAACAAAAACTACTTTTGCTCCAGTTATAATGTAATCTTCTTCTTCCCAGCTTCTGCATGGGTTTCAAATTGGAAATATTCGGCTAAGTAATTGGGCTGTCTTTTAACTTCACTTTTTTTGGCTTGGTTGAAACAAGCCAGCCAGAGGCAAGTTCTCAGATGTAAGCCCAAGGGGCGGGCAGGGGGTGGCAGGAAGCAAGGTATTCCCTTCCTCTCTTGTGCCCCAACCTCTCCTCCTCCTCATACTATTTTTAAATCAGAGGACACAGCAGGCCAGCCTTGGCAAGTGGTTATTGATAAAGGGTGTGCAGAAGGACCACCCGCCTACCCTCACTATTTATGGCTTTATGGTACCACTTCTCCATCTCTTGTTATCCTGTTCTCTCTTCGGACTTTATTTTCTGTCAGGGGTAGCAGGATGGCCACAGGCTGCTCTGTTTATGAGGTCTGTCCAGAAGGTATCCAGCCACACAATATGAAAAATAGAGACATTTATTGAAGAAGATACCAGATACAAGAAACATTGTACATAGGACGATGACATCTCAGTCCCCTTCAAAGTAGACACCATGGAACTTCACATAGTTCTCCCAATTGCCATCAGCTGCCCCATCATATTTTCCTGAATCTCATTGTTCGTCTGAAATCTTTTCCCTTTCAAAGGTGATTTTAGCTTTGGGAAAAGCCAGAAGTCACAGGGCGCCAAATCTGGGCTGCAGTGGATCTGAGTCAACTGGATGATCTGATGTTTTGCCAAAAAACTCTGCACGTGAAGTGGTGCATGAGTGGGTGCTCTGTCTTGATGAAGCTGCCAATCACCAGTTGCCCATAGCTGTGGCCTTCTGAAACATCTGAATAGTTTCTGTGGAGGAACATTCAAGCTTAGTGCAAAATTTGATGCAGACTCGCTGCTCTACTCATTCAGTCATTTTGAATGTGATGGCCACACAGCACACATCCTCACTCAGTGGCATCTACCACCCCCACTGACTAGTACAGTGAAGCCATCATTATTCACGCATGTGCATTCCAGTCCACTCTCCTTGGCTGCCAGGTTACATCAACGTCATGCACACCATTTTCATTATATTAACAATGGCTGGACTTTTTCCGGACAGACCAAACAGCTTAGAACCACCTGGAAGAGAAAAATATATGGCTTTACCAATAACTCACAAAGAGTCACAGATGTTAGACTCATTGACTTGAAGGGGGTCCATGTGTGTCCCTGACGGGATCAGGGAGATGGAATATTCGCACTGCTCTGGGTTAGGGCAGAAGTACACTTAAGACAAGCCCTGCACCCAAAAGCACTGGTTCCACAAATAAAAGCTGAATATTGCTAAGGACGGAAGGGTGTGGGTGCCAGTGTATGAGGAAAACTACCCATTCCACTAACTAACATTTCAAAGTTGTGCTCAGAGGGCAGAAATATGAACAATAACAAAACAAAACAAAGCCCCCTCATAAATCTAGCATATTTTTTTGCTCTGGAAAATCTAAACGGCCCCAGATTTTTTAAGTCTATTACTCAGGCATATTTACTGTGGGCCTACCACTGGGCAGACCTACCCCTCCAGGGATGCCCCATTGCTGGGAGGCCCAGAAACCCACCGCCTCCCTCCAGCACGGCAGAGGCAACGGCATCATGGCCTTTCTTGTTGGTTTCCGGGATGGAGTCAGGGCCCGGAAGAGAGGAAGGAGTGGCAGTCTAGATGGAGGAGAATGTGGGGGAGAGGACAGAAGGAGAGGCAAGAAGGAAAGGGCCTGTCACCCACAGCCACTTACTCGGTTTGTCTAAGACAGATGGGAAAAGTGATCTTCAGCAGGGGGCTCTGGACTCCACGTGCATGTGTGGCAGTACGACTTGAGGATTGATTTAACTCGAATCCCTTCCCAAGGGTTGCAGAGAACGGGCAGTTACACCACGTAAAAAGGACTAAGAGCCTTCAGAGGGGAAGAGGGGTTGAGCTCCACTCATTTTAAAGAATGAGTAAGGGGACATTTGAGGCAGAAAATCTTCATAGCAGGGCGATAATTGTGATTTAGTGATACAGTTTTAAAAACTCTCTACAACGGACACTCCTGTGCAGGAATGGCCTCATCTCCCAGCAACAGCCAACCTTGACAAGTCAAGGGTAGGGAGAGCCGATCTGTAGCTGCAGTTGTGTACAATCACCACTCCCTCACACTTCCAACATGGCACAGCCCCTTTCCACCTCCAAATCTACCAGACATTTTCCACAGTGTGGCAGAGTGGGGTGCAGGAAAGAACCTCAGCTTTAGAATCAGCCCACACGGGGTTTGCACATGGGCCTTGCCATTTATTAGCTTGTGATTCTGGGCAAGTTGTTTCCCTTCTGTAGGTCTCTGTTTTCTTGTCGATGAGCTGGGACTCATACAGCACATAGGACCGCTGCCATAATGGGGGGGGGGGGCTGCTGGGAGTAGCCGGGCTCTTCCAAAGGCACTCGGCACAGGTGACTTTCCAGGCTTCCTCTTCTTGAACAACGACGATGACAAAGCAACCTCGGGCGAAGGACAGGCTCTCCCCATCACACAGGTGGGACAGCCAGGCAGGCCTCCCCCTAACAACCCCCAACCCCGTAGGCAAGACCAAAATTTTTCAGAGAACAGCCACTTTTCTAAAGGATACACAAAAATATAAAGCAAGTCTGTACCTGGATTTATATGTAGACAGTGGATTCAAATGTCGATGGATGATACTTCAGGCTGAAGTAGTATTAACATTTAATTATGCGAGAAGATAAAATTTTTCTGAAATGATCAGCTATCAACAGGTGCCTAATCTTAGTGGGAAAAACATGTTTCTATTTACAGACATTGAATCAGCTTGCCTGCCTCCAGTACCCCCCACCCCTGGCACCTACCCACCTTGTCCTACACATCACTGCCTATCCATTTTCCTCCACATTTCACCCTCTTCCCCTCCTGCTGCAGAATCCTCAGTTCCGATGGGGAATGCTACCCTGCACGCTCCTCACTGCAGCTAATATTATCAACGTGGCACATCACCAGCTTCTCAGTTTAACTCGCACACTCCCTCCTGCCAACACCCCTCCCCCTCTTCTCCAGTTAGCTGTCATCAAACCCTTCAACGTTCAGCTGGCTCTCCTGCCCCTGAGTGGCGTTTCCAGCAGGCTGCAACCTCGGTGAACTCCTCAGCTACCGAAATCCTTGAGCAATGATTGTCTTTATCTTCTATTTGCTTCCAGTCTTCCGGACTGAATTATACATTTCTAAAATGCAGAAATTATTTCTATTAGAGACATGCATTTGCATCTTTAGTGACTTGGAATGTACTATTGATAATAACAACATTCATATGGATGCAACTTTTTAAGGATCTAATTTATTGTAAAAAGGTTCATGTCCACCGGCATTTAACTCACATGAAGACAGGGGAGAAAGGCAAAGGTAAGAATATAATTGTGATGACAATTTGAAGGTAAGGATCTGATCAGAATCAGGGGTTAGTTGGAGATCTGCTGTGATATGTAGCAACCTTGCAGCAATACTAGAAAAGAACACTGCCTTTTCTCCCCAGGCTGAATAACACGATCTTGTCTAAAGTAGTCAGAGTCCACCTTCGAGGAGATTATAACGATATTTAAGGACTGCATGAAAGCAAACCAGACCTGACCCACACCCTGAGATGAGGGGTCTACACAGTTTCATATGTAAGGAGTTCAGGGAAAAATAGATGCGGCTGTGAATACTAGACCAGGCAGGGAAGTTCAACATCAAATTCTAGTTCTTTCACCCTGAGGAGGTGGTAAGACTCAGTGTGGTCCAGAGAGGGACCTCTGGCTTGATTTGTTCTGTTTCTTTGTGGGCTTGCCTTTTCCAAGTTCTCCCAATATTCTTCTGTGGTTTTGTGCCGTTCCAGTGCTTGGTTGGGCTGTTGCTTCTTTATTTCAGGCTGTAACTAATATGTTCTTAGTCCTGAGTGTGCGGGGGACCTGACCAGGCAACTGAATCTGTGTTTGGTCACAGGGTTGATCAAGTTTATCTGACTGACAGGCGGGTATCCCGGTCATCCCTACCACCCGCATGCATCTCTCCTAAAACTCTGACGTCATCTGGGATGACTGCCCCTTAGAGAATGGCCATCCAGTTAGGTATGGGTTTCTAGCCTTCTCTCCCAAATTCTGTGTGGAGTTAAGTGTAGGTTAAATATGAGGTATCTCTGCAAAGACTTCACTTCCAGCCGCTGTGCTTGGCAAGATGCTCGCTGCTGGCTTTGCTGGTTAGTCCAGGATACGATTCTCTAACTTCAGTCCTCTTCACTTCCTATCTTAGACCTTAAAAATATTCAAGATTAATCTTCAGAATAACCTTCATTATCTTCCTTGTTATCGTGACAGGAGTGGGAGAGTGGTATTTTTACCTCTTCGGCAAGAAGAGTCACTTCATGTTTGGAATACCTGTTGAAAGAGATTTCCCGCTGGTGCACTGCACTATGACCCCTGCTGCCCCTACCCCTACCCTTTCCCTTGCCAGGTCAGATCTTCTTTAATCCCCACAACCTCAGCATTAAACCCAGTCTCCTGACACGGGCTGTAACTGCACCATCTCATAAGTACAGAACTAAGATGCATATGGGAAACTTAGATTAAAACAAAGTAAAGGCAAGTTACATGGAACAGAGTCCGCAGCAGGGGAGGGGCAACAAGAGAGGTCCTCAAGAGCTGAAGAAGGAAAAAGAGGACAATTAAGAACCACATGGAGGGTTACCAGCAGGGTGGGGTGGGAGGAGGAAGGGGAGAATGGAGGAAAAGGTACAGGGAATAAGAAGCATAAATGGTAGGTACAAAATAGAGAGGGGGAGGTTAAGAACAGTACAGGAAGTGGAGAAGCCAAAGAACTTATATGTACAACCCATGGACATGAACTAAGGTGGGGAATGCTGGAGGGAGGGGGGTACAGGGCAGAGGAGAATAAAGGAGAGAAAAAATGGGACAATTATAATAGCATAATCAATAAAATATATTTAAAAAATTACTTCTGATGTGAAAAAAATAAAATATTTTCCAAAAGAAAAAGGGCCTATTCTGAAGATACACTGGAAAAACTAAGAGACCACACGCACGGGCAGGACGTGAGATGCTGGACCAGAATCAACAGGACGTGGGGAGAGAACTGGCGTGATCCGCGGTTCATCTGCAGGGTGGGACAGAGGCCGATCGCTACAAAGAGTGAGGAGTGAGGAGTGAGGGCTGCCCCGTGCTCAGCTTTGGAATGGTTATCAGTAAACAATGCTGTTGAGAACAGCAAGGTTCAGAAGAGTGTGTGTGACATACTTTTATCTAAGGAAGAGTGTATGATCCAAATACATACCTATTTGCTTATACTGAAACTAAAAGCAATGGAAAGACAAACTGACAAGTAAAAACTGGTTAACTTAAGGGGGGTGGAAGAGACAGGAATGAAAACTAGACTGTGCTGAATGTATCTGTATTAGTTATGGATTGCTGCATCATGGATTATTCCAAAAACTTAGTGGTTTAATATAAAAATAAACTACTTTTTAAAAATCTCGAGTTCTGAGGGCCAGGAATCCTGGCACAGCTTTGCTGGGTGGTCTGGCTCAGGGAGCTTCTTGAGTGGGTCTGAGTTTGTCATCTAAACATTGACTGGGAGAGAGTCCACCTCCACAATGGCTTCTTCACCTGGTTCTGAGTGTTTAAAGCCTCGATTCCTCTCCACAGGGACCTCTGTCTCCATGGTGTTGCCTGAGCGTCCTCGTGACATGGCAGCTGGCTTTCCTCAGCACAAGTTATCCAAAAAGAGCAGAGGAAACTGTGATACCTTTTATGACCCAGTCTTAGAGGTACACACTGCATTGGTATCTTATTTTATTCACTAGAAGCAACACAGAGTCCAACCCACACCCAAGGAGAATTAGGCTTCACCTTTGGAAGGGTGTGTTAATGCTTTTGTGGGCATACTTTAAATCACTGTAGTATCTAATTTTATATACTTGAGTTTGGAACCACATCAGTGTCCTCTATAATTATAAAAGTAAATTGAATGTAACAGAAAAAGAAAAATGCAGTTTCTAAACATTGAGACCCAACCGAAAGAAATGAACCTAAAAACATACCTAGTTGATTTAAACAGAGATAGCAATTAATGGTATTGCAATTATTTTATAACAGTAATTTGACTATACATTCCTAAAAGAAACTGTTTTCAGTAATTATAATACAGTATTATTATTCTGAAACTATTAAGTGTGTATATTTCAGAATATGGCTATTATGTATATACTATGTTAGTGTTATGCTATATAATATATATTCATATATTTTAAATGTACTATGTTAGTCTGACACTATTAAGTAATATGTGTGTGAGTGTTCTTGAATATTAGGATATATCAAATAAATAATTTGTTAACATACTTAGGATCCAAATCTTTTTTAAAATAACTTTTCATTTTTCAATTACAGGTGACATACAATATTATATTAGTTTCAGGTGTACAATCCAGTAATTAGACATTTATATAACTTACAAAGTGATCACCCTGATAAACCTAGCACCCCTCTGACACCACACATAGTAATTATAATATATTTATAATTATACTATATTTTCTATGCTGTACTTTGTATCCCCATGACTATTCTGTAACTACCAATTTGTACTTCTTAATCCCTTCACTTTTTTCAACTATCCCCCCAAATCTTTCTCATCTGGCAACTGTCAAAATATTCTCTGTATCTATGGGTTTGTTTCTGTTTTGCTTGTTCATTTATTTTGTTTTTTAGATTTCACACAGAAGTAAAATCATGTAGCATTTTTCTTTCTCTGTCTGACTTATTTCACTCAGCATAATATTCTTTATATCCATCCACGTTATTGCAAATGGCAAGATTTAACTTTTATATGGCTGAGTCATATTCCATCATATGTATGCACCACCTCTTCTTTATCCATTTATCTATTGATGGACACTTAGGTTGCTTCCATATCTTGGCTTTTGTAAATAATACTGCAATGAACATATGGATGCATATGTCTTTTTGATTTGGTGTTTTGGGTTTCTTCAGCTAAATACCCAAAAGTGGAATTGCTTGGCTCTTTGTTGCTTCTTGCTATACCCTTTGTTTCGAAGTTCATTTTGTCTGGTATAAGTCTTGTCACCCCAGCCTTTTTGTTTGTTTGTTTCTATGTCCATGAAATACCCTCTTTCATCACTTGACTTGCAGTCTGTGTCTTTTGATCTGAAGTGAGTCTTTTGTAGACAGCATATGTAAGGGTCCTATTTTTCTATCCATTCAGCCACTGTATGTCCTTTCATTGGAGCATTTAATCCATTTGCATTTAAAGTAGTTGTTGATAGAACTTCCAGGCAGTGAACACAGGGAAGTTCCAGGAGACTGGCCTGGAGAGGGTGTGGGAGCTCTGTGCCCTATGCATCTCTTTCATTTGGCTGTTCCTAGGTTATATCCTTTAAAAAAAAAATCATAATCTAACCTCTGGTCAAGATGGTGGCATAGGTAAACACACTTTACCTCCTTGCACAACTATAGAAAAAATTACAACCAGACCTCAAAATAAATAACACCCAGAACCGTCAGAAAATCAAGCTGTGTGGAAGTCTGACAACCAAGGATTTAAAGAAGCCAACTTCACGCAGATGAGTAGGAGTGGCAGAGACTCAGAGATGGGTGGAGAGCTGCATAGATCCAGTGTGGCATGGAGAGGCAGCAGAACAGGTGGTCCCACATTCACGTGTGGTAGATAAAAATTGGAAAGATACCTCGGGAGTGAAGGATCCCAGCCCAAGGCCAGACCACACAGCTCAGGGTTCCAGCACCAGGAAGATAAATCCCCAAAACTTCTGGCTGTAAACACCAGTGGGGGTTGGGGCAGTGGAAGAAACTGCTGGATTTTCAGGAGACTCTGCTTAAAGGGCCCACATGGACTTAAAAGTTAGGCAGACCCACCCCTCTGGGATTCAGCACCAGGGCAACAGCTGAAATGGCACCAATTGCATATGGGAAATGGGTGAAGTGACTAGAAATTGGGCGAGTGCTGGGCAAACCTCCAGGAGCCATGCAAAGGAATTGTCCCCTCCCGGAGCCCTCTCCCCCTACAGAGCCACAAAGTGGTGAAGTGGGTGGCCCTGCTCTGGTGATTACCTAAGGCTCTGCCCCACACAATTTACAAGCCTTTTCCACAATAGGCCATGCTACTAAGACAGAGAGTCAGAGCAGCTCTACCTAATACACAGAAACAAACACAGGGAGGATGCCAATATGAGGAGACAAAGAAATTTGTCCCAAATGAAAGAACAGAGCAAAACCCCAGAAAAAGAGCTAAACAAAATAGAGATAAGCAATCTATCAGATGCAGAGTTCAAAACACTGGTGATCAGGAGGCTCAGAGAACTTGTTGAATATGGCAAAAGCGTAAGGGAAGAAATGAAGGCTACACTAAATGAAATAAGGAAAAATCTATAGGGAAACAACAGCGAAGGTAAGGAAGCCAGGGTTCAAATCAATGATTGGAACATAAGGAAGAAATAAACATTCAACCAGAATAAGAATGAAGAAACAAGAATTCAAAAAAATGAGAATTATGCTAAGTGAACTAAGCCAGGTGGTGAGGGACAAATACCATATGATGTCACCTATAACTGGAACCTAATCAACAAAAGAAAAAAAGCAAACAAAATATAACCAGAGACATTGAAATTAAAAACAATCTCACAGTAACCAGAGGGGAGGGGATAACGGGGGAAAGGAGGGAAGGGTTTTCAGGAGCAGCTATAAAGGACACATGGACAAAACCAAGGGGGGTGGGAGTAAGAGAGGGAGGAGGGTTTAGCTGGGGTGGTGGTGGTGGTGGGGGTAAACGTAGACAACTGTAATTGAACAACAACAAAATAATTTAAAAAATAAAATAAAATCAGCTTATATTAAAGGTGATTTGAAAACAATGAAAAAAATGAGGAGAGAATAAGAAGACTCTGGGACATCTCCAAAAGTGCCAACATCTGAACCATAGGGAAGACAGAAGGAGAAGTGGAAGACCAAGAAATTGAAAACTTATTTGGAAAAATAATGAAAGAAAATTTCTCTAATTTGGTGAAGGAAATAGACACACAAGTCTAGGAAGCACAGAGAGTCCCATACAAGTGGGACTCTAAGAGGAGCACACCAAGACACATCATAATTAAAATGTCAAAGGTTAAAGATAAGGAGAGAATCTTAAAAGCAGCAAGAGAAAAGGAGAGAGTTACCTACAAAGGAATTCCCATAAGCCTGTCAGCTGATTTCTCAAAAGAAACTTTGCAGACCAGAAGAGTCTGGCAAGAAGTATTCGAAGTGATGAAAAATAGGGACCTACAACCTAGTTTACTCTGTCCAGCAAAGCTATCATTTAGAACAGAAGGGCAGATAAAGTGCTTCCCAGATAAAGTAAAGCTAAAGGAGTTCACCATCACCAAGCCCTTATTATATGAAACATTAAAGGGACTTATTTAAGAAAAAGAAGATCAAAACTATGAACATTAAAATGGTAACAAATTCACAACTATCAACAACTGAATCTAAAAAACAAACTAAACAAACAACCAGAACAGGAACAGAATCATAGATATGGAGATCATTTGGAGGGTTATCACCTGGGAGGGAGAGTGAGGAAAAGGTACAGGGAATAAGAAGCATAACTGGTAGGCACAAAATAGACAGGAGGATGTTAAGAACAGCATAGGAAATGGAGAAGCCAAACAACTTGTATGTGTGACCCATGGACATGAACTAACTGGAGGAATTGCTGGAGGAAATGGGGGTACCGAGCAGAGGGGGGCAAGGGGAAAATTGGGACAACTATAATAGCATAATCAATAAAATATATTAAAAAATTAAAAAATAAAGTAGTTGTTGATAGATATGTGGTTATTGCCTTTTATTATTCATATTTTTTCTTCTTAAAGAAGACCCTTTAACAGTTGTTTTGTAATACTGATTTGGTAGTGATGAACTTTCTTGTCTGGGAAGCTTTTCATCTTTCCTTCAATTTCACACGATAGCTTTGCTGGATAGATAACCTTACTCGTATGTCCTTGCTTTTCATCACTTGGACTGTTTCATGCCAATCCCTCTCTCCTGCAAATTTCTCTTGAGAAATCAGCTAATACTCTTCTGGGAACTTTTTTGTTGTTGCTTTTAAATTCTCTCCTTGTCTTTAATCTTTGGCATTTTAATTATGATGTGCTTTGGAGTGGAGCCTCTTTGGGTTCATCTTATTTGGGACTCTGCGCTTTATGGACTTCTGTATCTAGTTCCTTTACCCGGTTAGGAAGTTGTCCATCATTACTTTTTTAAATAGGTTTTTAACTTTTTGCTCTCTCTCCTCTCCTTCCAGCACCCTGGTGATATAAATTTTGGTACATTTGAAGTTATCCCAGAGGCTCCTTAAATAATCCTCATTTTTTGGATCCTTTTTTTCTTTTTGCTATTCCAATTGGATGTTTTCTGCTTCCTTATCTTCCAAAATTGCTGATTTGATCATCTGCTTCATCTACTCTATTGATTCCCTGTAATGTATTGTTCATTTCAGTTTTTGTAATCTTTTTTTCTGACTGATTCTCTTTTGTGTTTTCTCTCTCCATTTTTATGTTTCCTACCTCTTTGTTGAATGTCTCATTAAGTTCCTCTAATTTTCCCCTAAGTTCATTGAGCATCTTTATAACCAGTGTTTTGAACTCTGCATCTGGTAGATTGCTTGTCTCCATTTTGTTTAGTTCTTTCTCTGGAGTTTTGTCCTGTTCTTTCATTTGTGACATACTTCTTTGTCTCCTCATTGTGACTGCCTCCCTGTGTTTGTTTCTATGTATTAGGTAAAGCTGGTATATCTTTTGGTTTTGGTAGAATGGGCTAATGTTGTAGGTGTCCTATGGGACCCACTGGCATAGCCTCCCTGATCACTTGAGCTGGGCACTCCAGGTGTGCCCCTTGTATGCACTGTGTACGCCCTCCTGTTATAGTTGAGCCCTGATTACTGTTGGTACATCAATGGGAGGAATTTACTCCCAGGCTGATCAGCTGCAAAGACTGGCCTCAACCATCATGGAGGATCTGCTGTACAGGAGCTGACATCACGGATTAGGACTCACTTCACCAAGGCTCTGGTGCCCACTGAGTCCGCAGCTTGAGTGTGCTGCTCATGAAGGTGGTTGGGTGGTGTTTCAATGTAGTTTGAAGCTGTCCACTGATTGCACTGGCTCTGTGTCTTCCCAGGAGGTGCAGGCCAAGGTTAGTCACCACCTGCATCCTGCCTGAGGCCCCATGGCATGAGCTACAAAGTGATCTGCAGGTGGCTGCTACTTGTGCTGGGCTTGGAGGTGCTCAAGAGAGACCAAGCTGTGACCCAAGGCTGGCTTCCACTAGTACTGGTCCTGGGGCCACTTAACAAGATACACAGGGCAAGCCAGGGCTAGATGATGCTTGTTTGAGGGATTTTTGGAAAGAGTGAAGCAGGAGCCAAGACAGGCCATTTGTATGGAAAAGGTACTGGAAACAGCTTTGGTGGATCTACAAGTTGGATGGGACAGGGTCTCAGGGAATTACCAGAGCTGGGCAACAGTGTGAGCCAGGCTGATGGAGAGTCAGATCCGTGGGAGAAGACTCAGAAAAGGAACAGTGGCTTCTGCCAGCACTTCTGTCTGGGAGAAAGCTGCCCCTCGAGCCCTCATCCTGGTGCCCAACAGTTCAGTTCTTCCCCATATATCCCTGGAACTTTTTGAACTACTGTCCCAGAGCTGGAACTCAGCAAGTGAGTCCAAGTAAGTCCATGTGTGGGACCTTTAAGAGGAATACCTGGGACTCTAGAAGCCCTCTGTCTCACTTAGTACCAATACCAACTGGTTTTCACAGCTAGAAGTTGTGAGAACTTTTCTTCCAGCACTAGAACCCTTGGCTGGTCTGCCTTGTGTGAGGCTAGGACACCGTGATTCTCAGGTGGGTACCTCCACAGCCGAGATACCCCTCCTGATTTTTAACTACCTCACGTTGTTGTGTCGCAGTCCCGTCTGGCAGGACCATGTGTTGTTGTGGAATGCTTGTCCTATATCTCCAGACAAGTGATGAACAAATTCACTTGGACTAAAGGAATCCAGAGGAGAAAAAAGGATGTTGAGCTACTCTCTAAGTGAGAGAGTGCTAGGGCTTGCATGGCCACTCTCTCAGAGAGAGAGAGAGCACGCAAGAGAGGGCCAGGGAGAGGGTGAGAGAGTGTGAGAGTGAGAGAGAGGGCCAGCCTACATGGCTACTCTCTCTCGGAGAGAAAGAGGGCCCGGACCCCTCTCCTGGACAGGCTTTTATTGACACTCTAGGTACATTACACTCAGGATGGTTCTCATTAACTTTGCACAGGTTAGCTTTGGGGGGTTACCATAATGAAAGAAAGAATGTTGCTAATCCCTTTAAGATAAAGGTCATTTTCCTATAATCTTAAATTCTATTTGACAAATTAATAAGAACTTGCATATTTCCTTTAAGAAACAATGTTTCTTTTCTCTGTTACCAGACAGGGCCTTGGCCCTGAGTGGATCTGACACAGGTCAGCCTGTAGCATGTGGGTTTTTTACTTTGTGTAGGAAAGATTTCATAACATGAGTCCAGGTGATTTGGGGAGTATTTTTACTAAGGCTGGGAACAGTGAAACAAGGGAAGGACTTAGGGTAGAAGAAATAACAGGAGAGAACCTAGGCCATGCTCTGCTTTAGCTCCCTAGAAATGTTATAGGAAAGGGAGTGAGCCAAAGTGGGGCTGCTGTTGGCTCTGGGAAGTCAGAGAAAAAGGGGGCCTTGGAGACAGGCAGGGGTGAGCCTGGGTGGAGCTGCCGTTGCCCACTGCTCTCCTGGCTGCAAGTCGTGTGGGGGCCCTCAGAGTTTAGGAGAAAGTAGAGAATTCAAGCCTGGGAAGGGGTACAGGTGTGTTCTAGAGGGAGACCACACTGAGTCTTTGTCTTGAGTATTTTTATCCTTCTGCTGTGAGTGAGAATCTTAGGGGATGGTTCAGCAGAATATTTATTAGCTTTCCAGGTGCATTTTTAAATGCTGATGTGTCAAAATGAGCATATGTTTGGGGGAGTTGGGAATATTCTTTGGTCTGCTTTACTGTTTTACTTTTTTTATCTTGGGTCTGTTTGGCTTTTAATGAGGTTTTTGTTATTTGTTCCCCTGACTTTATCTGTCCTTGGGTCAGCTGGCAGAAATGGCATTAATTGGGTCTCTGTTCTCTATCTCCCAGACTGGAGAGATTTAAGCTCTGTATTCTCTGGTCAGGGAGGAGAGGTATGAACCACTCACTCTCAAGTGTCCTTGATGAGGGGAGGTAAGGTCTTGTGACTCAGCAGCTGGCTGTAAGTTGCTCAAACTCTTTGGCCTTGTTTAATTTTCTTGACTCAGTTTCCCCATTCCACTTGTACAGGAATTTTCCTACCTCCTTACTATCCAGTCACACATTCACTGAAAATGTCTAAAAGCCACAACTAAGCCCAAAATAATAAACATCCCAACATAGAGATAGTGTTCTCAAAATAGAATTTCCAGCTAAAAGAAACTATGAGTCTCTGAATAAATCCTGGTTGTGAGGCCGGGACAGGAAACATAAAAGGGGTCCTGGAAACTTCTGTTGTGCTGGAAGGCAAAGAAGCTGCCACAGCGCACAGGGTTCGTGTGGAAAAGATCCAGGAGCCCAGCTGGGTGACCTCCCGCTGGACAGAGACGGGTAATGTGAGCGCTGGTCCAGTAATCATTATGATAGTAATAACAACCGCAACACCACAGCAGATGCGTCAAAATCCATTGTTTTATAACGATGGCCAGAAAGTAAATAAATAAAACCTAATGATCACTTTGGAAAGATGCTAAGGAAGAAAACCGAAAGGAAAGAAACAGGTATTTATTCTATTTTTCCTATTTAGACTACAACTCAGGAATTTCAGCTAAAAATTTCAGCAAAGTGAATGCTACAACTAGGTACCACCGTTTTGCATCCCTGATGACAAATGAGTCCACTGTGGGGCTAGAGCTTGAAGCCAGCAGGGCGGGCTGTTGGGAAGAGAAGATGGATGTGAACTGCAGGAGAGCTAGGACAAGTTGGAGCCTGGAAAGGTGGACTGAAACCCGGGACAGGGCTGCTGTCTCTGATGTGATGGTATGGTGTCCCACAGAGGTCAGGGCTGACACTGACACCAACACGAGCCCAGTGGTGGAGAAGCTGGCGGAGTATCCAGGGGCGATGTGGCTGCCGTCTCCTGGCAAGCAGGAGAGCCACAGACACGCCACGTGTGCGAACTGCAGAATGGGGCTTCCCACTCCATCCCCCGCGTGTCCCAACAGCCTCCCTTGTGCCCCATCCTAACCAGAGATGTATTGGACAAGGGAATGCTCAGAAATACAGTCCCTCTGAGCCGCACTGACACATTACAAAACCACACACTTACCAGTGATGGCTGGAACCGCCAGGGGAGAAGCAGTGGGAGTTTCATATGTAACGGATTCAGCTGGCACGCCCTGAATCCACTGATGGAAGTTCACATCTCAGAAATAGAAACACCACAGCCACGTGCCTTCTACTGTAGTGCAATGGGAGCGGGCAGCCATGCCACAAAATGTTCTTACAAAACACCCACACTGGAATCTGACCCAGCCCTCAGGACCCAATCACCAGGATACAGGAAGTACAGGGGAGAGGGAAGTGTTAAATAACAGCAGAGGGATGCAGTCAACCACATCTAAGATGTAGATTCCACAGAATCTCATACTCAGCTTCTTCAGTAAAGAAATTGCAAAGAACGGTAGGGGCCTAGGTATCTCACAAGTAAGGAGGCTTGAGAGACATACCCCAAAACAGTGGGTGAAATGAACCAACTTAAAACAGAAACAAATAAATAAATACATGTATACATGGGATTAATTTTATTTCTGAGCAGGTATTTGATGATATTAAGGGATTACTTGGTGCTGTGTTTATTTATTTATTTTTAGTGTCCTTTTCCGTCAGATTTTTTTCAAAATAATCAGTATGCAGGTGACAGTGTAAGCGAAACCAGGTGGTTGTGGCCGTTTAGCTGGCCGACGGGGACCTGGGGGTTCACTGTGCCAGTCTCTCTGCTCTTGGGTGTGTTTAATTTTTTCATAAAGAAAGAGGATGCGCTGACTTACAGGTATGACCAGCCATTCCTTAGCAGAGGCAGATTTGAGGGTAAATGGAGATATTGCCATTCGGGTTAGTATTTTTTCTTGTGAATCTGGCAGGTAAGAGCCAGGTACGTGGAGAGGAAAGTTGTCAAATCCAGTTCCCAGGCCTGCAAAGCCGAAGACCAGAAATGGTAACCAGCTCAGCCACCCTGGGCTAATTTCAGGCCTGGAACCCTGCCTAGCATTCAGTTAAGTGCTTAATAAGGGTTATTGCTGTTATTAGAAAAACATTGCCAAATTCTTGTTAAAACATTTGTATGGCCAAGGGGATTTTAAACAGGAGAGGGCCTGCACGCCTTGAAGCCACGTGCATCGTCTCCCTGCCAAAACTGCGTGTCCCTTGAAGGCAGAGACACGTCCGCGGGAGGCTCTGCACAACGCATGCTCCATACCCGTTCGCTCTTGAGGATTACCCACCCAGGGCTTGGAGGGATCCTTCCGAGGCTGCTGAATTCTGAAAGAGGAGGCTGAGTCTGTCTGTTGTTCTTACCGCTCCTTCCCTTCAGCGTTTTTCTCCTTCTCTTCAGTCCCACTGTCTTTTCCCCTAAGCCCCCAAGTAGGCAGTTCAAGTTCAACTCCTGCCTCTCTATGAGTCCCTGGGTTGTGTTCTTGGAGCAGCACCCATGCGGTACACCTAACTGCCGGCCCTTCACAGCCTGCCTGATGAAGCCCTGCATGGCCCAGGGGAGAGAAGAGGAGGAAATGGCTAGGTGGAAGGTCATAGCAGAGAGAAAATTACGCAGCTTATCTGTCAGCTGCGTAATGAATATCTATCTAACCCTACCTGAGTGTGGCAAGTAACCTTAGGCAGCATGACAAATTTCTGTTGTGTGTGATCTGGAAAATTTCTCATCTTGCACCTCTGACACTCACCACACAAACAACAAGCCAACCTAGGAAAGTTGGTGAATTGTGTTTTGGTGAGGAAGTCCAGGCTTTTTGACACTCAAAGACAAGAGTGGGGACAAACCTTGCAGTTTACTAGAGGTGCAGTCCTGGCCTGTCTCCTGTCTTCTTTCCTGTGAAATAGGGATGGTCATAAAGATGGGAAGGGGCAGTGAGCAATTCCACATTCTACATGTGTGCATAGGAGTCAGGTGTACCTAGAAGATGCTGATTAATCACCGTTGACTTGAATGAACAAACGGTGGATTTGGGTCTGGTGATCAGTGGTTTCCGAGCTCTGGAGTGTACCAGGACCACCAAAGGGACTTGCTGAAAACATGGGAGGCTGGGACCCGCCATATATTTTAGGTCAGTAAGTCTGGAGAAGATGTTGATGGTGCCTGTCTAGGGACCCAACCTTGCATCAGATTTGGGAAGGAGCCCTGTAGAGGCTGCAACATGAGAAAAGGCCAGCAGATGGCAGTGTCATCGAACCCAGGCCTCCTTGGGAGCCAATGAAAATGGGTCAGATCAGGACTCAACCCACAAAAACAGGTTTCCCCAAGCTGGTGGGGGGCGGCTGTGGCCAGGCAGGCTGCTTCGGGGAGGAGAGCAGAAGGAAGCCCTGGGAGCCGCTGATGTGGGGGAGGAATCAGTACCTCTTCAACCACCTGGGTCTCCTTTCCTTGCTGATTTCCCTCAAAGCCGGCCCTGGTCTCTCCCTCCATCCCCGTTTCTGCCTGTCCAGCAGCCAGAGCAATGACATCAGTCACAGGAAGTAAAATCCCAACCCCTTGAAAATAGTTCTTTGAGCTTTCTTTTTAGTAATTCTATTTTGGGACTGAACCCTTATGAATAAGAAAATTCTTCCTAAAGTTTAGTAAAAAATATCACATGTAATAGATAAAGTCCTAACATTCTTTTCTCTTCCAATCTGGCCCCTGTTTCCCGATCCAGTATTACCTTTTTTAAAAAAAATTATATTGTATTGATTATGCTATTACAGTTGTGCTGGTTTTTCCCCATTGCCCCCCTCCACCCATCATCCCCCATTCCCTCAGGTAATCTCCCCACCATTGTTGACATCCATTGGTCATGTGTATAAGTTCTTTGGCTACTCCATTTCCTATACTGTACTTTATATCCCCATGGCTGTTCTGTACCTACCTATTTGCACTTCTTAATCCCCTCACCTCTTCACCCATTCCCCCACTCCACCCTCCCATCTGGCAACCATCAAAATGCTCTTGGTATCCATGATTCTGTCTCTGTTCTTCTTGTTTGCACTAAAAACTAATTGTTTTTTAGATTCAATTGTTGATAGATAGGTATTTTTGCCATTTTATTGTTCATAGCATTGATCTTTTTCTTAAATAAGTCCCTTTAACATTTTATATAGTAATGGCTTGGAGATGATGAATTCCTTCAGTTTTTTCTTGTCTGGGAAGCTCTTTGTCTACCCTTTGATTCTAAATGATAGCTTTACTGGGTAGAACAATATTGGCCATAGGTCCCTGCTTTTCATGACTTTGAACATTTCTTGCCAATCCCTTCTAGTCTGCAAAGTTTCTTTAGAGAAATCAGTTGACAGTCTTATGGGAGATCCCCTGGAGGTAACTACCTTACTTTCTCTTGCTGCTTTTAATATTCTTTATCTTTAACTTTTGGCATTTTAATTACAGTGTGTCCTGGAGTGGGCCTCTTTGCATCCATCTTGTTTGGGACTCTATGTGCTTCCTGAACTAGCATGTCTATTTTCTTTACCAAATTAGGGAAGTTTTCTTTCATTATTTTTTCAAATAGATTTTGAATTTCTTGCTCTTTCTCTTCTCCTTCTGTCATCCCTATGATGTGTATGTTGGACCTCTTGAAGTTGTCCCAGAGGTTGCTTACACTATCCTCATTTTTTTTGGATTCTTTCTTTCTTATTGCTCTGGTCCATTGCTTTTTGCTTCCTTATATTCCAAATCATTGATCCACCCTACTGCTGTTTCCCTGTAAATTGTTCTTTATTTCAATTAGCGTATCCTTTGTTTCTGACTGGATTTTTTTCATGCTGCTGATGTCCTCACTAAGTTCCTTGAGCATCCCTATAACCAGTATTTTGAACTCTGCATCTGATAGATTGTTTATATCCTTTTCGTTTAGCTCTTTTTTTGGAGTTTTAATCTGTTCTTTAATTTGGGCCTTGTTTCTTTGTCTTCTTGTTTGGCAGCCTCCCTGTGTTTGTTTCTATGTATTAGGTAGAGCTGCTATGACTCTCTGTCTTGGTGGCATGGCCTAATGTAGTAGGTGTCCTATAGGATACAGTGGCACAACCTCCCCTGTCCCCCAAGCTGGGTAATTGAGGTGTGTCCTCCAAGTGGACTGAGTGCACCCTCCTCTTGTAGTTGAGCCTTGATTGTTGTTGGAAGATCAATGGGAGGGATTTACCCAAACCAGTCAGCTGCGAGGATTGGCTGTGACCACTGACCACCAACCTCTGCCCTCAGTGGAGGAGCATCTGTACAGGGGCCGGTGGTGGTGCTCCAGCGTCATCTATAGTTGTCCACTGGGTGTGCAGGCCCTGGGGTTTCCCAGGTGGTGCAGGCCAAGACCAGCCCCCACCTATGTTTTTCTGGGGCCACCCTGCCTGAGCTGTAAAGCAATGTGAGATGGCTATTACTTTGCTGGGCTTGGAGTTTCCCAGGCAAAGCCAAGCTTTGCTAGGCTGGCTGCTGCTAGTGCCGGGCCTGGGGCTCACTGAGACCAGCTATTGCTTGTTTGGGAGGATTTAGGAAGTTCTGCAGCATGAGACAAGACCAGCCATTCACAAGGAAAAGTAGCTTGGGTGGGCCTGTAAGTTGGGTGGGGCAGAGTTTCTAGGGATCTCCAAGGGTGGGGGTCAAACAGTGTTAACAAGGTTGATGGAGTCTCAGATATGGCACCAGTTTGCTGGCTCAATGAGGGGAGGGTTTAGAAAAGGGACAGTGGCCTCTGCTTGCCTTGATGCCAGAGACTACAGTTTCTCCTGGTGTGACCCTAGTGCCTTTCATGCTGCCACCCTAGTCCTAGAGCTCACAGGGAGTGAGTCCATGTGTGGGCTCTTTAAGAGGAACTCCAGAAATTTCTTCCACTGATTCAATCTCTGCTGGTTTTTGTAGCCAAAAGTTGTGGGGAGTTATCTTCCTGGCACTAGAACCCTGGTCTGGGGGGCCTGGTGTGAGGCTTGGATTCCTCAGTCCTGAGATATCCTTCCTGGGTGTGGGGCCAGCCCATTCTGTGTCTGCACCCCTCTTTCCAGTCTGGATGGATTGGTTTCTTTAATTCCATAGTTGTAGGACTTTCATTTAACTCAATTTCTGACGTTCCCGAGTGATGGTTGTTCTATATTTTAGCTGTAATTTTGATATGGTTGTGCAGAGAGGCCAACCATGTCGGCCTATGCTGCCATCTTGACCAGAAGTCCTAGTATTATCTTTCTATCACTGCCCTAGGCACGTGGTTCAGAGGAAAGAACATAGAGTGGCTGCTTTGCTTACCAGAACCTTGGACCCTTCACATGCCACCAAGGAAATTATAGGGAACCTATCCATGTGTGATGCAATCTTATGGCTCAGCTCTGGTTCTGAACACAGACAGATGCTCATGGCGTGCAGAGAACATCCGTGAATAGGTCTCCCGTGAGGGATCAGGCATGCATTGTACCTAGGCCGCTTTGAGACTTGCTCTTGCTAAAAAAACTCCCTCACCTTGAATTGAGGAAACGTGTGTACTGCATTTCTTTAAAGTAACTGCCCAAAATCTATACCGAACCTCTCAAGTTTGGGTGTAACCAGTTCAATCTTTTCCCTTTACATTTGCAAATGACCTTTATCTTAAAGGGATTAGCAACATTCTTTCTTTTGTTATGATAACCACCCAAAGCAACCAGTGCACAGTGAAGGAGGACCCTCCATGATGTAATCTACCTAGAATAACAATAAAAGCCTGTCGAGGCAAAGGGTCGAGGCCCCTCTCTCTTGATCATTGAGAGATGGGCCACGCATCCCTTTTTCTCCACCAGATTCCTTTAGTCCTCGTGAATTTGTTCGTCACTTGTCTGGGGATATAGGACAAGCATTCCACAACGACATGCGGTCCTGCCAGCTGGAACCTCGACAGGAAACACTCCCCACTCTGAAGAATTGTTATGAGGGTTAAATGAAGCCACACGTGAAAAATGCCTTCTACAGTGCAAGAACTCAGGATACATCAATGAGGCAGGCAGAACAAGCCAGGGTCAAATACCAGTGACACCTCTCTTAGGGCAGAAACTGGTCTTGGGTCAGTCTAGAACTTCCTGCTGCTCATACTTCCCAGCACAGTATCCACTAGCCACATAAGACTGTTAAGCACTTGCAATGTGGCTAAGTGACTAAATAACTGAATTTTGTATTTTCTGCAATTTTAATTAATGGGGGTTTAAATTTTGGACCGCATGGGTTTAGCAGAACATCTTGCTGGATTATTTGGGGTTGTGAAAAGATGTCCCTTAGTCCTACTTGCATGGCTGAGAGCCTCACAGAGCAGCCGCCTCCACCAGGCACCACTGCAGACCACAGGTGTGAGCAAGAAAGGGGTAGAGAGGCGTTGAGCAATAGCTACAGCAGACAGACAGAAAGCAGGGACTGTTTTGCTAAATTTATAAAGCATATCATCATTTCTTTCTGCATCTGTGTCTCCCTCTGTGGTGTCTAGCAACAGTGAACCACTGTCCACCTGCTCCCAATTTCTGTAGCCAAGTATGTATGTGTGCATGTGAGAACGAGCAAGGGAGGGAGGGAGAGAGAGAGAGAAAGATGGATGTCACTTAGATGATGAGTATCCTACTTGTGCTGAAACACAGCACCTCCCAGGCGCTGTCTGTTGGAAGATTACTGCTGAGTATAAGAATGTGGAATAAACATCCTCTTGCAATTGATTCCATGGCGAAACTCTCAGATAAGGCTCTGCCTGTAACCCCTTCCCTGCCCGGAACCTGGTGATACATCAAAAATCACTGCTGAGTGGCCACTTGCAGCTCACTGTCACAAGAGCAGTCTCTGTGACTAGAATGGCTTTAGACAGAGAACAAGGGGGAGGAGGGAACACAGGCTTTCCAAGGAAGGGACTTCTGTTTTTCCATTGTCCCTCTGTTCTCTCCAAGAAAAGCCAGCTCTCCAGCTCCAACACATTACAATTTACTTGATGTTGTCTCCACCCACATCGTCTCCCAATCTGTCCTGACTGTACCCTCCACCATATAACCCTGCTCATCTCCTTGATGCATCGTGCACTGAGTGAACCTTGTGGCTTTGCTCAGGGCCACTCTCAGTAGGGGCAGTGCAAGCAGGTAATCTCCAGTGTGGGCTGAGAGGATCATATTCTTTCCAGAGGCTCCTATTAAAATAATCACATTCAGAGGCTCCTATTAAAATAATTACATTATGGGGATAGGGTGGGGAGGAGAATGGCAACACTAACCTGGTGATATTCCTGGGAAGAAATATTCCATCTGCTTCACGAGACCTCACTAAAGGAGGAAAGCTGCAGGTCCTCAGATGATGTCACAAGGACAGTGTATTTCAACAGAGGGCAGGGTGAAGAAGAAGAGAGTGGGGGGAACAAGGAGAAAAAAAAAACAGAAAGGAAGAGTGGAGCTTTCTGAAGCACAAGGAGTATTGCATTTTGAATGGGGGAAGAAGGCAAATGAATCCTGGGTTTTCTGAATCAGATCAACCTGAATTCACACTGTGACTTAGCCTCTCACCATCTGGGTGGACCCTGTGGGAGGTCCTCGAAAGAGTTCATTTTCCTCACGGGTGTTCAACTGTGAGGAGCACATGAGATTTTTTTGTATAAAGCCCATGCCCACACCTTAGAAGGCACATGCATCGTTTTTGCCTGAGGTTGACCATCCTTCCTGCATAGAGAATTATTGTATACATTGGTGTAGATCTCTGCACTGTTCAGAACACTTCCCAAGAGATGGTCATGATTGCCCAGATGTAATACCTTCAGAGGCAGGCAGCCTCTGAGGCCGTACCTGCAGAGAGCCTCAGACAGGGAGCAGGACCACATCAAGACTCCATCAGCTCAGTAGTAACTGGATCAGAACTTTTGCATCTTCTGAACCTGAGCTGCTTCTCACAGGCTTATTTGCTAACCCATGCTCCTCTTTCCACGACAGAAAGTGCAGCTTTTGATTAGTTGGTCAGAGAGTAACAGGTGCATTTTGAAGACACGGATGATGCAGCATTGTGGCCTGGGCAGAAGATGTGTGCTCTACATCGGGAAAGGCAATGTCTGCATCCTTTGGGGAAAGAAGCTCTTGACACTATTGTTTTCCTCCGGTGCCGAGTCAGCCAGGAGGAGCTCTGCCAGGTTCTTGAGCACTTCTTGCAGCAGCTTAGCTGATGAAGACACAGTAACCTAAAGGGTTCTGGTGAAGCGGTTTGGAGGCTAATTTGGGTTCAAGTCTACGTTGTCATGAAGAAAACTTCAAGTGCTGGATGTGAAGCAGAGTACCAGACACTTTGCGAGGAAGTGGAGAAGGCAGGAGGGAGCAGCACCATCAATTACCACTGCGTTTGAAATGCCCCAAACACCACCGTCTGCAGGGTAATCACTGCGTGCCAGAACTGTGCTGAGTGTTCTTCATGCATCATCTCTTAATCATATATTTTTAGTGCCCCATTGTGCAGGTGAGGAAACCAGAGCTCTCTTAGCAATGATGAAGAACTAGCCTAAGGGTATGTAATGGTAAATACAGACATGAAGGCATCATTGGAAGCCAGGCATCTCCATCTTCAGATCATTTGCTCTTTATACTTGTACTGCAGTATCTGTCATCAAACTGATAACAAATTTGTCACCAAACAGATGATAAATGACCTGGTTCACAAATAATGTCAAAGAGGGAGGAACATTTTATGGCATGGGTATTTTACTGGATGAGGTTGGACCATGTTCACTGAAAAGGCTGGGTGAATTCCCACCACCCACAACAATGCTACCAGGGGCTTAGGTCACACTGTGCCCTTTCTGAATTCCCCTAAGCAATGGAACACTCAGGAGAAGTCCACAAGATTGGTTATAATTTAGGTGACTTTGTCCAGGGTTCCCAGAGGATTTGGGTGTACAGTGGGGCAGGGTCATGGTGAGGAAGAAGTAATAGTTGCCTTCAGGATTATAATATTATGAGCTACCAATCACTGAGCTCCCAGGCATTGTGCTAGCTTCTTTGCGTGTCTTGAAAATCCTCGTAACAACCCCACGAGGTGGGTATAATTATGAATCTGTGAAAAACACTAGGTCTCAGAGAGTTTGAATAACCTGCCTGAATTCTTACAGGATCTGCTGCCCCTGTGGTTCAAACCCAGTTTAATTTGGTGCCAAGTCAAGCCACTTAACCTTGATGCTCTTCTACCACCACCTTACTGTAGACAGCCAGTCGGAGCTTCCGGGCAGCCTCCCCCACTGACCAAGGTGGTGCAGCAGGATGTTCTTACACTGAGCACCCGAAAGCTAGAAAGATGAGTGGACGGGGCCTGAGTGTGCCAAAAGCTAGAAAGATAATTGGACAGAAAAAAAGCCCTCCCCTCCCTATCCCTATAAGAACCATGGACTTGATTAGGAAGGGGAGATGGTCTTTGAGATGGGGGACCACCATCCTACCAGGTCGTGGCACCGGAGTAAGAACCTCTTTCCTTTCAGACCAGCAGCTGTTTCAAGAGTTTGGCTTTCATTGTGGCAGACAGCTGAACCTGTGTTCTCAGTTACAACAATTCTAGGCGACAAATACATGTTGTTGTGTTGGTTTGAGAAATAATTATCACCGCCACCCTCTTTCCCCAATAGAATGAGTTACCTGTGGATCTGGGGTTTCTAGTAACTCAAATGGCTTAGCCAGAGAGCCTGTCCCGCAGAGGTCACCTGGAAGAGGGTCAGACCATGCTATCCCTGTAGCTCCACCAGATCCATCAGCTCTGATGACTCAGTCTACTTCGGGAGTGGGTGGGCAGGGCAGTTTCAGACCCTTAGAGAGCCATGCTGGCAATTCCCAGAACATCTTCTCAACTCTAACAAGCAATTCTGGAGCAAAGCTCCAAGCTTTCCCTACCACCTGATTGTCCTTTTCCTGGGACTGAGGAGCTGAGAGCCAGGATGATGCCCCTCCCCAGGCCCTCCCATCAGCAATCACTGCTCAGTCCCCTTGGCTCATCCTTCTAGGAAGAAGCCTCTCTTCCCTCTCAACCTTGCCTCAGCCCAGTTTTCCTCCCAAGAGTCCCTTCCTTTAACTATATCTTGAAATAATAGAGCTGAAAACATAGAAATTCAATAAAAAATGGAGGCTTTATTCACCTCAGCAGGTCCCAGAAGTATTTAATAAGTGTGGAGAGACAAAAATAGATCATGAGGTAGCTGATAAGAATAACAATAACATTTCTTCTGGAGAGAGCCCAGTGCAAAGGAGAACTGGGGGGTGGGGCGGGGAGAGGGAAGGAGGGAAACAGACAGGGACTCAGTGGCCTTGATGGTCGGCGAAATAAGGTTCGCTCTTTTGGAAAAGGGAGAGCAAATGATTTCTGTGGATACCCATAGAAGAAACAGGCCTTGGGGGGCCAGGGAGTGGAAGGGGGACTGCAGGGGGTGGGAGTAGGAAGAGAGTTTCAGGAGAGACCCAAACCCCGGGGCAGCCTGGGAAATAATTACAGCTCTAGAAAAATCGATCAGCAAGCTTTTACCAAGCGCTAGGGGCACAGTGCAATGTGAAACTAAAGACCAGGCCTGTTTGCAAGGAGAGTGCAGTGTGCTGGGGAGATAAAAATAGCGCACTTGAAATAATTAGAGAGCAATTAATGCCAAATTGTCTGGTTCAGACTGGAGTCCAACACGGCTCCAGAGCTGGAAAAGGCCTGGTGAGCTGGAGCGGCCAGCCGGGCAGGGGCAAGAGCATCTCCCGGCAGCACCGCAGTCCTGGGGGCGGAATGCTTTGAGGGGAAGGCTCTGTCCCTGAGGGATGCTCAGCCTGGCATCAATCCACAGCCTCGCCCTTCCAGAAGTTTCCACTTAAACAGCAGAATACAGCTTTGTGAAATAAACGAGCGAAAGAACAAGTGATTGGAGTCCCGATGTCACTGAGCTGTCATCCACAAGACCCTCATATGTCTCCGCCCCCGAACTTTGTCATGCGCTGTGCTGGCTCGCAGGAACTGGAAAGGTTCCCGAGCGTGAAGACCAAGGTGCTGAGCACAAAAGCACGGTGGGGTGGGGCATCACGTGGGGACGGGCCGAGTGCCAGAGAAGAATGGCTGCGCGTGCCTAGAAGGACTTAATCATTCCACGCCACAGGCTGCAAATGCAGAAGGCTCCTTCCCAGGTGGGGAGAAGGTGCCATTACAGCATGTGCTCACCCTTCTCCATTCCTTGATCAAAGAACAAAGTTTCTTCTCTGCTTTACTGAACTCAGTCTCATTGTTGGTGCAAACAGCACTGGGCTTGGGTTGGGATCCCTGACCCAGGATGGCGGGTAACGCTAAGGCTTCTCAGCGACAACCAAAGAAGCAGGAGGACAGCAACAGCATGGTTGCAGAAATACCCCTTGGTGTTCCGTATACTTTCTGAGGGCAAGGACTACATCCCCAGTCCTTACCTACCCTGTGCTAACCTTGGGGATGAGGGCTGGAGAGGAGTAAGACACAGAAGTGGCTTCCAAACTGCTCAGAGCAGATCTTCCAGAGCCTGGTTGTTCACACCACACCCCAGGTTCCTGGAGAGCTTGTGCCTCAACAGATACTGACCTTGTCAGCCATTAACTCTGTAAGTAATTTGCACCACTGCGTGCTAGGTAAGGTGACAAGCACTGGATACAGGCATGAAAAATGTTTCTGAAAGACTACACACCGTATGACTTTAATTGTGCAATATTCTGGAAAAGACAAAACTGTGGAGAAAGTGAAAGAAAGCCAGTGGTTGCCAGGGACTGGGGATGGACAGATAAAGAGAGCCCAGGATTTTTACAGCAGTGAAAATACTCCGTGTGATACTATAATGATGGATACGTGGCGTTACACATTTGTTCAAAGCCATAAGTTTTACAACACCAAGAATGATCCCTGATGTAAACTACGGACTGTGCATGGTAATGAGGTGTCAGTGTAGGTTCCTGGATCGTAACAACTGTCCCACTCTGGTGCGGGACATTGATAATGGAGGAGGTTCTGGATGTGTGGGGACAAGGGCTGTACAGGAAATCTCTGTATCTGCCTCTCAATTTTGCTATGAACCTTAAACTGCTCTTAAAAATAGTCTTTAAAAAAGACAATGATTTTTTCTAAAGAGAACTTACTGTGATGTGGGAGATAGATAGTCACATATATTTCCTATGGTGTAATTGTGTAATTGCTTTCATGGCCCGTTGTCCAAAGTCTAGAAGGAGTTTAAGAATCACCCAGGCTGTCCAGAGAAGTGAATGATGACCTCACAGAGGAAGAACACTAGAGTGGACGCTGGAGTGAGGTCCATTGGGGGCAAGGTATGGCAAAGTGGGGATAACATGTAAGCAGATGAAGTGGAATGTGCAAAATCTGGAGGCACGAGAGAATATAGTAACATGTTCTGAATGCTATAAATAACTGAGTGGTACTAGAGCACATAGTTCTTGAGGGGGAGTCGTGGAAGATGACGTGAGACAGATCAGCAGGAGCCCAATTATGAACGACTCTGGAAGCCAAGCAAATGGGACAGATTGTGTCTTGTTATTGATCTAGAGGCTGTTGGAGGATGGTGAGTGGTGGAATGACAGGGTTAGACATATGGAGGACAGACAAAGTAGGGGGGGCAGTGGGGGAGGATAGGCAGAGACAGAGAGGCCAAATGGGAAGTCATTGCTGCCATCCATGTAACGGAGCCTGGTCCAGGGCACCGGCCATGGAGGAGGAAGGATAGGGCCTGAAACCTGAGTGCTGCTCACAGACTGAAATCCACACACCTTGCTTACAGCTGGCTGTGGGGGTGAGGAAGGGAGAGACCAGGGTGACTGCGGACTTAGACAGCAGTGCCAGCCCCAAGAGGTACCAGTCAGTCCTCATGGCACTTGGGCCTTTCCCCCGACTCCTCTTTCTCCTCTAGGTCCTGTGGACACCACAGTAAATAAAGTCCCTCCCTCCTCAAGCTCCCCCTGGGAGCCCGTCTCCTCCTGGTTGGAACCAAAACCCACTCTTACATGAGGTCACCAACGTTCTCTCCTCTGGATGATGCTCACACTCCTGTCCCCAGGTCCCACCCAGACAAACAGTCCCAGCAGATGTGGAGTTTCCCTGTCCTGCTTCCCACTCACACTTTCTCAGTCCTCATACAGATGTTGGTCCTCTGAAGCCCTCACGCCTCACTACAGCCATTGTCATAGCGTTTGTGCTGCCTAGGTGCCTCGCTCAAGGTCCTCCTCTCCACCCCAAGGACGGCCACCATCCTGGCTTCTCTGTCCACAAGGGACACCTCTCTAAGGATCTAGCTTTGGCATGGCCTTCACTTCCACCCTACTTCAGCCACTCACACTGATGGCCATACCCTGGATTTTGTCACCTGAAAGGGTTTCATCTCTGAAACCTTTAGCTCCCACACCCACACTTCCCCCGACAGTTTCTGATCTGCCCATTTCTTGAACTTCTTTACTCCCTCCCTCCAGGTGGTCTCCCTGCCAGTTCTTACTCTCTTTCCCAAACATCTCTTCAGCAGGTCCACTCCCCACTGCCCTTGCCGTGGTTCTGAGTCTCAGTATTTTTCTCTGCTTAGGAAATTAATTCTGGTTAGTTGACCTCCCTGCTACAGTTTTGAGCAATGAAGGTCAAGACAGTTTTCTAACTAACCTCTGACCGTATCTCTGTATCATATCATATGACCCTCTGATCATATCACTGTAGCCAGAGTGATCTTTTAAAAATACAAATGCAATCATGTTGCTTCCCTACTTCCCATATCCTACTTCTGAGGCTGTGCAAACTCTTTATCATTACACAGGACCCATTCTAATTGGACCCCTGCTGACCTTTTTGGCTCCCTCTCTCTCTATTCCATGTGAGCCTTATCTCCTTCATTCTGCCATCAGCCTTAAGTCTTGCAGACTTCACAGTGACTCATGCCTTCTCTTTGCTGCACATGCTATTTCCTTTACTTCCTCATTATATGACTAGTGATTTTTCAAGGTGCAGCTGATGTCCAGCCCAGAATCTGGCACCATAATATATGCTCAACAAATAGGATCTTTACAAAAAGGTGCCAAATATTTACTCTACCTCCCTGAGTATTTGAACTAGGTGTTGGTTTCAAGTGATCCTTGAGATGCTCCATTATAATGCCTTTCCCACGTTGTCATAGTCTTCTGTTTACTTTCCATCTTCTGCACTAGACTGTCACCTTGTCAAGAGCACTAACCTTGCCTTTTCCACCTTGGCATGCCCAGCATCCAGCCCGAGGCTTGCTTCGAGGAGGCATTCAGTGCCCAGTTATAAAGGAATGACTAACTGATCGAATGGGTAGAGGCTTGAGTCTCCTCCTTGCCCCAGGCTATGCTGTTGTCCCAGCTGTTGAGGGGAGGCCCTGGACTGCTATCTTCTTTTAGAGACTTCTCACATGTTAGAGACAACCATTTCTATACGCCCTGGGTATGTTGGTGTCTCAACTGAGGACGGCTTCTAAACCTCACCTTTCAGTGGGGACACATGTTGCTGTTGCTGCTGTTACCCGAGCAGGCTACCTCACCAGGGACCTGAGAGGACGGTCAGGAGAGATGATGTACTGGGGAGCCCTGTAAGGAACCAGACCCAGCAGCTTCCCTGAAATGCTTCCTTTCCTGCCTACTAAAAGGGCCCCGCGGGTACCAAAGGCAGGCCTACCTCAAAGCGAGTTATAAGAACCTGCTTTTTGTAGCTTCACCCTGTCCCTGCTGCATCCTTCACACAGCCACCAGAGACAATGCCCTAAAACACAGGTGTGATCCAGCTATTTACTGAAAAGCTTCAGTGTCTCCCCGCCATCTGTGGATGATCTGAAACCCATATCTTCTCATACAAGGCATGCTGCCTTCCGGTATCACCCTGCTCTCCCAGCTCCTCCACCCCCACCCAAACCCAGTTCTATGCTTCTATCAAGGTGGTTGGCATCTTTCCTGAGTAAGCCACGTGTCATCCCACCTTCCTATCATGCCTTCGTTTGTCCCAGTTGAAAGGATGCCCTTCCCATGTGTTTTGACTCGAAAGCTGCAGAAAGCTTCCTCTGACACTGTCCTACTCTGGCAAACGCCCCAGACCTTCTCCTTCTCTTCCCTCGTGACCCTTCCTCAGCCCTCGCAGACACTCCTCGGTGCTGTTCTAGAACTGCTTTTTCCTGCACTAAGAGACTGTGTCGCTCCAGGATTCCACTGAGATGCTCCCGTGTCGGTCTCCCTGGGCTGCATCCGTTGCTCCATGAGAACTGCCAGTGGGCAGCTGTAACAGTTAAGGGATTGTACTTAGATCTGTGGAGTTCATAGTCTCTGTAATAATAAGATAGGTTTTTCTGGGCTTTATTGGTTCAGGTTATAGAGAAAAAAACATTGGTATCAGAGTCAGACAGACACCAGCACGTCACTTAGTGGTTGACTTTGGTCTCTCGGACTTAGTTTCCTTATCTATAAAATGGGAACATTAACAACACTAACACCAACCTCAGAGCATTGTAATGGGGATTAAAAACAACAATAATGTGAAGAACTCGGTCCAGAGTTTGGCCTCTGGTGGTTATGCCAAGAAAACATCAGCTTCACTCCCCTTCCCATCCACAGTTCTTCGAGGTTCACGCTAGGGAAGCTGTCGGCAGCACCCCTTCATTCAGGCTGTCCCTCCACACCTCCGGCACAGCCTTTCCTCCACTCTTCAGAGTCTTACTAGTGTGTTGATCACTGCCCTTCATGGGACATCCTTTAACATCTGCACTTCGTTTTCAAAGTGTGGTGACTCTTCAGGCTGCAGGCTGTCGAAATGGCAGTAGTAGTAGCGGTCCCAGTAGTGGTAGTAAAAATAATAACAGTAAGTGATACTTCCTGGGGGTTTACTAAGCACCAGGCTCCATGCTCAGCTCCTCACGCGCAGTGTCCTTCCGCCCCATGATGTGGCCATTCTTTCCATTTCACAGATGGGGGAGCTGCAGCTTAGAAAGGAACGTCTTGACGGTCAGGTAGCTAGAAAGTGGCAGAGGCCAGAGCACAGGCCACGTCCACGAGTTCCCGTTTAAAAGCCTTGCCCTTCACCACACATTCCTCTAACGCTCTGGGAGTCCTCATGGCCACATGGATGGCCACAGGCTGCCGTCAGACCAGTTCATGGGCTATGCGTTGGACCCTCTGTGATGCCTCTCTGGTGCTTGTGTTGGAAATTGTGGCCTCACAGGACAAGATGACACTTGTCAGCCCTATCCAGAATGTTCCCGAGAGGCAGAGAGAGTCCAGGCTTCCTTCTCCCTTCTTTTCCAAGTTAAGTTTACGCACTTTTATGAATGCACACTGTTCTCCCAGGGCAGAAATGCCCACAGCAGAGGTGTGATGGGGTGCTCTGACTCAGAAATACAGAAACGCAACAGGAGCAGGACTGCCCAAGAGCAAGGGACCATTTGTGTGTGTGTGTGTGGGGGGGGGACATGCCGCGTTGCAGCTCTCCAGTGAGGCTTCCTGCGACTCCTGCCAGCCACAGAGAACTTTCAGTACCTGGAACTCCTGCCAAATATCACACTCGAGAGCTGGCCTGGTTTCACTCTTGTCCTTCTCTAGGGTCCAACTGTCAGATTCGTCCCTGTCGCTGTGCGCAGCACAGGCCTCAGCAGCTCCTGCTGTCTTTCCTCCATGGTCCAGGCTCGCTGGGAGCTGCTGCCATTCCTCTGTCTCCTCCTCTCACTTCTTCTTTCAGTCCCTTGGCCCCTCCCAGCTATGGCTGCCACAGGGGCCCTATGTCTGAAGCCCCTCCAGTGTGAGTTCTCTGTCCCAGACCTCAGCATGGCCTGCCCCGGCTTCTCCATTTAGGTCTGAACTCCAGTGTCCCTCCTCCAGGAAGTCTGCCCTGGCTGCACTGACTGTGAATCCCCTCTCCTTGCTCATTATTGCATCACCCTGTAGGTACTTCCAGTACCTATAATTATCTTCTTCAGTTTTACATTTACATATTTAGTATGGCTTTTGCCCTAGTGGAGAATAAGCTCCCTAACTGTGGGGTCTCTTACTTAATTGGTGCTATATTTCTAATTCCTAAAACATTGCCTGGTACATGGTGGACCCTGCATACCTATTTGTTAACTGTGCACGTCACTGATGCAATGAGTGGCTGACAGGAGGTCTGGATATGGAGGCAAAGAGAGACGTGATAATGAGAGCTATCACTTACCAAGGTGGGACATGCATTGTCTTAATGATTATTCCCATTTAACAGATAAGAAAATTGAGGGTTAGAAAGATTAAAAAAAAAAAGGCCCTGGCTGGTATAGCTCAGTGGAATAAGCGCAGGCCTGAGAACCAAAGGGTCGCTGGCTCAATTCCCAGTCATGGTACATGCCTGGGTTGCAGGCCAGGTCCCCAGCAGGGGATGTGTGACAGGCAACCACACACTGATGTTTTGCTCCCTTTCTTTCTCTCTCTCTTCCCCTCTGTCTATAAACAAATAAAATCTTTTTTTAAAGAAAGATTTTTTTAAAACTTGCCCAAGAAATATACCTGCCTTAGTACTCTGAATGGCGCAGTGAACCCAAATATAAGACTCTGTCATCAAAGTCAAATGTTTTTAACTACTTTGTTTAAGAAATCACCAACTTCCCATTGCCAAGAAAACACCCACTGCCATGGGACCTGAGAAATACTGGGCAGGACAATAACAAGTGTTGACAAGGATGTAGAGAAATTGGAATTCTCATGCACCACTGGTGAGAACATGAAATTTACAGTCACTTTGGAAAACAGTTTGGAAATTCCTTAAAAACTTGAACATAGAGTTACTATATGATCCAGCCATTCCACTCCTTGGTATTTACCCAAGAGAACTGAAAGCATATTCACTGAAAAACTTGTACCCAGATGCTCATAGGAGAATTATTCATAATACCAAAAAGTAGACGCAATCCAAGTGTCCATCAAGTGATGGATGGATGAACAAAATGTGGTTTACCCACACGACGGGATATTATTCAGCCATAAGAGGAATAAAGTACTGGTTCATATTACAACATAGATAGAATTTCAAAACATTATGCAAAGTGAAAGATGCCAGACAAAAACGGAGAAGTATTTTATAGTTACATTTATACGAACTGTGCAGAATAGGCAAATCAGTAATGACAGAAACTAAATTAGTGGTTGCCAGGGGCTGGAGGGAGGGAAAATGCAGAATGAGAACAACTGGTAATGAGTATAGAGCCTTCCTTCCTCCCTTCCTTCCTTCCTTCCTTCCTTCCTTCCTTCCTTCCTTCCTTCCTCCCCCTCTTTCTCTCTCTCTTCCCCACCCCTTGCATTCCCTCCCTCCCCCCCTTCCTTTTGATGTTAAACCAGAGTGTTGATGCTAGGTTTGAGAAAGACTGGAGAGCCATGGGAAGATGTGATAGAACAGAAAAGGCTCTGAGCTGAGGGCAGTACACTAGGAGACAGCAAGGCCTGTTTCCTCAGATTCCTGTCGGCATCTCCGTCTTCAGAGATAAGGATGCTCTGTTCCTCCGAGTGTAGGAAGGCACCGCTTACATAAGGGTCTTATGACCTGCTTCAGAGGAAGGTCAGAAAGTCCTTCCTGTACCTGCTGGTTCTCAAATTCCTTCAGCCTGAGTCAACATGCCAAAGTGCCGTGCTTGGGGCAGCACGTCCTGAACCCAACACTACCTGCCCAGCTCATCCTCTTCTCACTTGGGAACCTCCAGCAGTCCTGCTCTGCACATGAATGCTGTCCCTTCCAGCCTTCAGGTGTTCTTTTCAGATTTAATGTCCTCTGAAGTTTCTTTAGGGGAGATTAAAATATTCTGGAATTAGGGGTGATGGTCACACAACCATGTGACTTTACTAAAAATCACAGAACTATGTACTTGAAATGATTAAAATGGTGAATTTTATGTTACATAAACTATATCTCAAAAATAAGAAAAAAGAATCACTAGGCTCATCTGTCTGTGGAGAGAACAGTTTGGGGAGTGCTGGTGTGGCAAAGGCTCAGGGAAGCAGTTGACCAAGAGGCCCACCCAAAGGGCCTGAGACCTGGCTCTGAGGGTCTCTAAGCCACACTGCTCCTCTTTTGAATGATGGAAAGGGACTAGTGAGTGCAAGGTGGGGCCCAGTTGTTTGCCAGGACTGGGTGTTAGGTAGGTTTCTGGGACTGGCACTTGGAAGGAGATGTCAAAGGAGAAGCCTAGTCACATAATTCAGAGTGCTTGGGGGACCTTGGGAAAGGAGGCATGGCCTGGCATTCCACTCACAGGACAGAAGAGCCACGTGATGGGTAACGTGGGTACAGCAGGAGCCCTGGGACCCACATTGGAGCTCTGGGGCCTGGATCAGACCAAAAAGCTGATTATTCCATGACTTGGCCTCCATTTGGCACATTTCAGCCTGTTTCGGGATATCTCAACTCACAATTGGTCAAGCAGAAAGGGTGGGGCTGAGCAGCTGGCCTTGCAGGAGATGAAGTCAGTGGCTCAGTGGAGGGAGGAGGGGACCTGGAAGAGCAGCCAACCAGCAGACTTGCAGGTTGAGATGGCAAATTCCTGAGAGTTGTTTCCCAAGTTTAAGGCTTTGGGGTTTATCACAATGCAAATGCTGCTGAAAAGTTAGATAATAGGCCCCAGATCACACAGCTAGAAAGTGAAAAGGCCCTTATTAAAGTCAGGTTTGCCTGGCTTCAGTATCCTTGCTTCCAACTCTGTGGATGAGAGGCAGTCCTATATGATGGTTCAGAGCACAGGCCATGAGTTCACATCCTAACACTGTGGCATTGGGTAAGTTACTTAGCCCCTCTGTGCTTCAGCTCTCTCCCCTATAAAATGTGGGTGGCAATGACTCTGCCTATCCCAGGTGGTAGTGAAAATTTGACTGCTCAATATATACAGGCACTTAGGGTAGTACCCAGAACCACATAAAAGCCAACCATTATTAGTAGCATGCTCTCCTTCTGTTGGAGAGACCAGGTGTTCCCATACACATGTGGCTGACATCACAGTTTTGCCTAGAACCATCTCTGTTTTTGTTGTTTCCCTGTATCTTGTTCTGAAAAGGGCTGCTTTGGTTTATGTGTTTCTCCAGGGGTCAAACTCAGCTGATAAACTCTCAGAGAGAGCCAGACACGTGGCTGCTCAGGAAGGGCCGAAATTGAGCAGAAATTATCAGTCGGTTCTAGGTAAGAGTTGATGCCCACCCCCCACCAAGCTAATCCCCTATTGGAAGCTGGAATAATTTCTCCTATAAACTGATTATGCTAATAAATAAAGACCTTCTTGGGAAATAAAGGAAAAACTTAGAAATGTTCAGTTCACAAGAGTATGCCATTTGTCAGCCAGGCACACTTGCTGTGTAGTTGGATGCATTCGAATTATCGACCACCACGAGGCAGCGCTTGGTCCACACAGAGCCTCTGGAGAACAGCTGCAGAGTTCCTGCCAGATAACTTGTCAGCTCTTACCATCTTCTTTGGAAAGATGTCCAGGGGGCCACCCCTTGTGGCTATCCCTGAGGTCCTGTGTCCCCTTTTGGGCCCCTCCCCAAAGTTACCAACGAGTCAAAATCAGTCACTCCTTCCCCAAGTCAAAATCAGTCACCCTTCTCTGTGTTCTGCATGCACATTTTGTCTCTATTCTAGCGAATTGCCTTGTCGTATAGTTCTAGTCCCATGTCTGTCCCACATGAGAGTAAGTTTTCTGGTGTCATAAATGGTCTTGTGCATCTCTGAATCCCGTTTTGCCTGCTCACACAGCCAACATTGCCCATCACTTTGGTCGTGGGTTTATTTACACTCTGAGTAAGTAAGCCTTCTTGATATTCTGATACATACTTCTAGAGAAGGCATCCCTTCCAGTGGAGAACCATTCTTGTAATAGCATATGCCTTGCACTTGGTAGGAATTCTACATATGCTTGCTGAAATAAGTGGAAGAAACAAAAAGTTAGAAAAATTGGGTAACTTGACCCAGCCTGCAGAACTAAGATGAACAGTAGAACTCTGCTGAGTTTCAGCTATGCTGTCAAACTGGTACCATTGCTGTGCAAAAATGCTGCTGCATGGTTTCCTAAATTCCCAGGTGGGACCCTACTGTTCCCTCCTCCTTTCTTTATTTCCACACATGTTTACTGAGCAACTACTACATAGCCAGCACTGTGCTAGAGAATGGCAATTCAACAAGGGGCCCACAGCAAACACCGTGTTTGTTCTTAGAGTGCTATGCAGGAGACAGTTGTTGATCATGAACAGTGCTGAGAAGGGATGAGTGCTGACTACCTGAGGACAGTGTCCTGGGGGAGAGGAACTCTGACTCACAGCGGCTTGTTGGAAAGGAAAGTGACCTAGCCTGATTGGGCTCTGCACAGCCAAGGAAGATTTCATGGCGGGGGACAGGGAACAATGATTGTGTTGAGAGCTGACAGAGAAATAAGAATTGAACAGACAGAGGGAGTGGTGGAAGGGTGAGGAGCGGGAGTACACAAAGGCTTTGTGGGGGGAAAACTTGTGCATTTCAGGCACGGAAGACCCACAGCATCTGGCTGGAGCCCAGGGAAGATGCAGGAAGTGGTTCCATATGAGGCTTGACCACTTACACAGGTGCCAGAACCTATGAGGCCAAGCAGGTTAAGTTAAGAGGTTTTGCATAGTGGGAAGCCATTCAAGTTCTTGGGCAGCCTAGGATGTAATCAGATTGATTATGGAAAGTAGCCTGGCTGCTCTGTGAGAACGAGCTAGAAGATGGGGGAGAGTGGGAGAGGGAAGTAAGACCACTTAGGAGGCTTTGATTACAGTGGTGACAATGAAGATGACATGCAGACATCCAGGATGTGAAAATCTCCAGGGTTTGGTGAGGCAGTGTCTCCACGTCTCTTCCTCCTTTGCCCAGCCGTCATGTCCACTGTGGGGTTCTGCGTAGCTACTGGGCACATGCAAGGGGGACTGAAAAAAATCCCCAGAATTTATTTATAAAAAAAGTTGTCTTTATTCTACATATATAAACTTCAGTCACCTTTGAAGTACTCTCCATTTGATATAATACACCTATCAAGACATTTTTTCCACTGCTCAAAACAGCTTCTAAACTCATTGATTTGGATGGCTTTTAGTGCTTCTGATGTTTTTTTGTTTCACCTCTTCCACATTGGCAAAATATTTCCCTTTGAGGACATTTTTCATCCAGGGAAACAAAAAAGGTCACTCAGGGAGGGGTCAGGTGAATAGGGAGGGTGGGGCACAGGGGTCATGCTGTTTTTGGCCAAACACTGCTGATCACTCAACGTATTGTGGGCAGGTACACTCATATATCACCCGCCATGAATGGGTAAATGTGTTGAAAGAGTCTTCAAAAAATTTACTTAAGCCAAACACAGCCTCTCACAATAACACCAGCTGGTACACTGATACAGATGGGTTCCTAGAACACTCACCTAGCAGGGAAAGCCTGTGCTACAGGGGCTCACCCTCCAGAAGATAGTTCTGGGGTTTTTTGGTCCCGCCTCATATTTTCAGTATCCCATTTTGCAAGTGATGAAACCAAATCTGTCTTAGTTCCTTAAAGTGTAAATTTTGATGGTTTATTTGAGATTTTTCTTCTTTCTTGAAGTAGGCCTGTAATGCTATGAATTTCCCTCTTAGGATTGCTTTCACTGTGTCCCATAGATTTAAGGTTGTTGTTTTCTCATTTTTATTTGTTTCAAGGTATCTTTTGATATCTTCCTTGATCTCATTGTTAAATTATTCATTCTCAAGTAACATGTTATTTAGCCTCCATGTGTTTTTGTATTTTTCAGTTTTTTTTTAAATTGATTTCTAGTTTCATACCATTATGGTCAGAAAAGATCTTGATATGATTTCAATCTTTTTAAATTTATTGAGACCTGTTTTGTTTTCTATCATGTGGTCTATCCCAGAAAATGTTCCACGTGTGCTTGAAAGGTATGTATATTCTGCTGCTTTGGGGTGAAATTCTTTGAAGATATCAATTAAATCCATGTGGTCTAGTGTGTCATTTAAGGCCATTGTTTCCTTGTTGATTTTCTGTCTGGAAGACCTATCCATTGAACTCAGTGAGGTGTTAAAATCCCCAACTATGACTGTATTCCTGTCAGTCTCTCCCTTTATGTCCATCAAGATTTGCTTCTCATGAAAGAAATCCGGTGGAGAAGATGGAGGCGTAGGTAGACACCCTGTGCCTCCTCGCACAACCAAAAGAAGGACAACAACAAATTTTAAAACAAAAAACAACCAGAACTGACAGAAAATC
>VMDR010007190.1:0-41722 GCA_007922815.1 Macrotus californicus | reverse complement strand
GATGTCTACTCTTGTCTGGCTTACTTCACAGCCCCAGTCCCGACCATCACTGTGTGCCTGTTTCAGAACTATGTTTTACCATAAGTAAAAAAGGTACCACCAGGCTGCTATATATCAAGTAATTCTAAGCAAACTTGAGGTTAATGTCTGGATGTGATAGCAAGACTCTTACAGCACATTAGAACAGATAATAGAGTTTTGTTTAACAAGAGAAAAAGATGTCTGGGAAAAGCATCCCCTTTCAGTGACGATGGTGATGTAATGACAATGATGGTGGTGGTGGCCGACACTTACCAAATGCTTCCTGAGAGCCTGATACTTGCAGGTGCACATGACACTTCACCCCGATGTCAACTCCATGAGAAGGTTCTGCTTATTATCATATCTGTTATGTAGATGTATCAGCCGAGGCTCAGAGATTAAACACCTTGTCCAAGGTCAACCAGCATGGAAGGATCAGGGGTGAAGTCTGAAGTCTCCAGAAGCAAGGCCCATGATCACTATACAATAGTTCCCATTTGGGGCAGTTAAACCTGCTTATTGATTACAGAGGGAATCACTCACTATCTCTGTGTCTATAGGGCCATATGCCCCGATTTTCTTAAATCAGCCCCCGGGAACTGCCACCTGTTTACTGGTGAATCTCGCGCACCTCTTCCCACTTCATACTTTTGGAAGTAGTTTCCTCTACTTGGACAATTAGTGACTACCTGACAGATTTTACATGATAACATAATGCTTTCCTCACAGTCTGTTCCTCAGCACTTACTTCCTCTGGTCGATCGACTCCTACTTTCATACATGTTCACATGGACACCACTTCTGAAATGTAATAAGGTTATTAAAATATGGTTGTCTGTGGTTTCATGTATGAATATAGCAAACACAGGGTCGGACAAAAGTAGCTTTATAGTTGTTCGTATGGAAAATAATACAAGTAATAAATCATAACACAAGAACAAACTCTGTTTCGCATACTCACAATTGTAAACCTACTTTTGCCCCACCCTATTTTAATATTTTAATAGGTAGAGGTTTCATTTTTTAAATTACTTCTTTAAAAGAAAATATTCACACTAAATTATTAAAGTGGACAATTACACGATTTGATAATGGAACAGTAAGTTAAAATCTGTGCGAGGAAAAGAACCCAGAGCAGCAGCCCTGGCTGAACCTGACCGTGTGGCCTGATTAAGTGCTTATGAGGTGGTTTGGTAAGGAGCCCTTTCCTGATCTGAAAACTGCCACAGAGAAGCCAAATGCAGAGTCAATCTGCAAATACTTAATCCTCCAGAAGGCAGATTAAGTGTATAATTGACCTATATAATCCACGTATCATCTCCAGGCAAATGTTCCCGGGCCTGGTTCACAATGATGCGAGCCTGGTTCACAATGAAGACAGCCAGTGCGGATGCGCATTCCCCCCAGTGTGGACTCCATCCAAGTGCAGGATGGCTTTTTAATCACTCATCTCCGAGCATGTGAGGTTTAAGCAGATGATTTCGCCCTAAGCACATCTCTTTTAATCCCGATTTTCTTCTCAGTCTGTGTCTTCAAGAAGTACAAGGAGGAAGGAAAATGAATTAATTTTTGTTTAGACCTTGAAATCTTAGGTGCTTCTCTTGATGATCTGATCTCTAATTTCAAAAAGCATGTTTTTGTTTTGGGGAAAATGTTGAATTAATCACCAGAGAAGTGGGGGAAGCCATCTGCATGATTTATGGACACTCAAACCTTAAATCACTGTCTTTGAGTTATTTCTTGGGCTTGGGCTTTCCTTCTCAGTTGCTGCTTTAGGAGTGTGGAGATCATTTCATATTCATTTTTTATATTTTCTTTAAAAGTCAGCAATAATTTTCAAGGATGCCAGACTTCCACTTGAGTCTGAGAGCATTCTGATTCTCTTTTAAAAATTCAGCATCTTTAATATAATTTAAATTCATTGCTATTGTACATATTCTCTCGCTTTTGTTTCAAAATATTGTAAACTCATATTTTGCAGCAACTGAAATCAGTATACAATTGCATGCCATTTTTTAGAAAAAATGACAAATGCAGGTAAAAATATTCAGCTGTGTGTCTGAAATACTACGTGAAGTATTATGTTCTTTTCCAATCAGCACTTAATTTTGGACCAGTTAGGGGCATTACCAAAACAGTTAATAGTATTTTATAGAAGGAATTGTAAATCAATTATATTAACAAACAGGAAACTTTCACTGCATTAAAAAGACCTGGTTAAGCAATGTTACATCTGAATATATTTCTTCAATAAATCTAGAAAATGCCTGTTTAAAAAAAAATGGTGAAGATGAATTTGGAAAGCTGTTCTTAAGTTACATAATAAAATAGATAAAAATGCAGAACGTCAAATATAGAACCCCAAATGCTATGCCGATAATCTCCCACAAGCACCCAATTCCAGCCAAAAGTACCCTGACAAGGCAGAGAGAAAACGAGCTCAGAGAGAGCACGGAGACTGAGGCCGGCTAAACAGAAGATGCACGCTTTAAGTGGCCAGCTATTAGTCCAAATATTCCCAGACACAAACACACACTAATGCCATCCAGCCTTTTCTATAAGGCACACTCAAAAAGGCAAAAAAAGGGGACAATACTAAATAGCAAGAACTTAAGGGACTTATCAGGTAAATACAACTGAGGTTTAGAAACACAGCTAAAAACACAACAGGATTTCTGAGAACATGCCTCAAAATGACAGATGCCAGCAGGAACTAAGAACCAGCGAATGACACAACAGTCAGAATCAACAACCCCCAAACAGCAAACAATCTCAGAGATATAGATTTTTCCCCTCATTCAAAATGCTAATTTTCTATTATTCATTTTTGCCATTTATCAAAATGCAACAATTTGGAAGAGAAACCTCTCCGATCAACAAGTTTTTCTGAATAGATTTCTGCCAATTGTTTAAAAACCTGCCTCAGGACCCCTATCATTAAGAAACGTAGTTGAGAGAACAATTTGTTGTTGCACGAAATGTAGGGTGGCAGGCTTCACAGACCCTTCTGCCTTAATATTCCTATTCCCTTGTTTAGCTCGGTGGACACCAGGGCCTTGCAGCCCATATATGCAAAGAAATAAACACCATGCTTGAGGAAACAGAAGCCGAAAATAATCAAACATGTTGGTAATCTGATGTTTTGCTGCTAGATTATAGAAAAACAGTAAGTACTGAATTAAATTACTGAGACAGCATGGTAATGAAGCTTTTTGAGAAGCTCTGGGTTTTTCAAATGACAAATGTTTCAAATCCATGACAGATTCAATAACTTTTTTTGCACTACATCAGTTAGGTTGCCTAGCACCAATATTCTGTAAATTAGGGGAGCAGGTTATTTGAAAAGTAAGAAGTAAATGGCAAAGAAATTTATTATCTCTAAACAAGCTACTGAGATTTTTTTCCGCAGGAGTGGGCGTGATGTTGAGGGAATGATGGTAATGGTCAAGTCTTTAAAAACAGATAGTCAGGGGACGACAACTAGGACTCCCTTGGACAAACATAACTGTGACACCGTAAGATGAGATGAAATAGTGGGGTTCTCACAACGTTTCTGATGTCATTTTGTGCTGGTCTATGCAATTCAACAAGGGATCGAAACACTTCCACATTTTTGAGTCACCGTAAACACAATTTGCTTTCTGGAAAACATATTACTAGTAATTTCTCTTTTCATCATCAATTTACACTAAACGCCACAGGGCTTGAGCTGACCTGTGTTCTTCAGTCGTCAGATGAGCCTACTTTTCCTGTCTGTGCAAGGCTGGACTCTTACTTTTCAAATAAAGATTCAGTTGCTCTTTCCCTTTAAAAAGTCACAGAAGAGCACAATTTGTCTGGCTGCCTTCAAGAAGGCTACCTTAAAAAATTTCCCCTTATGCTTCTAGTTAAAAAAGAATAAAAGAGGGCAGGGTGGGCTATTTGTTAATGGAGTGACAGGCAAAACTACAGATTGAACATCAAATTCAGGACTAGATGTTTTAAAGTTTTAGAGAGCACGAATTATTCATATACACTCACACAGAAACACGCACGCACACGCACACAAGGGCTGCACAAAATTGAGACTCAGAAGATACCGATCAAAGGGGGAAAAAAAAAGGCAACTTAGGCATTGAAAAGAACAATACACAGGCTTCTCAAAAATTTGTGGTTTGGAATTTGATTCAGTGGAGATGGGCAAGTGTCCACACTCCTAACTGCAGACCCAAAGGTGATGCCGGTCTCTGTTTTCAATGCCTATTGGATGGGTGACTATCCCCCAGACATTCTAGGCTCAGAACTTTCATAAAGGCACACATGCAGACAAGGGAGAGGACCCACTGCGAGCTTTATGCATGTATGAGGCATTCTCAGTGGATGTGGGTCATGCTAGAAGATGTACACAGGAAGATTATTTGATTCTAATTCATGCCACTTGATATAATGTGATAAAACATTTGACATGAGAGATAAGTTCCATTTTAATCTGAAAGAGGACGGGTGGGAATTAAAAAGTAAGAAGGCTTCTCAAAGAAAGGTGATGCAGCGGAAGGAGCAATATTGAGCACAGAACGAGGATGATTGGAAAAGAAAAAAGAAAGGAGCCTTTTCAACACACAAGGAAAGCAAATGAGCTGGAAGACAAGGCATGTAAAAGTCAGAAGCTGCAATACTCTAAGCAGTGCCAACAATGAGCTCACCGAGCTGTGGAACAAAAACACACTTACACACAAACTCAATGCAAGTTGCTGAACACAATCACAGAAAAAATATAGAAACACGGATTCCATAGTAGACCAAAACATTAATGTTCGGTCTGGCACTAAAGATACAGAAACCCGGACAGGAGGGGCTCACGCTTCACGAAACAAAAGTAGGCTGCACAGTTAGAGCCACACGGAGACAAGTACGTCAGCTTCCCTGCACTCTGGCCGGGTCTACACTGGCAAATTCGGTGGAAACTTGAAGCAAAATATCTGGCTAAATTAGACAGCCCATCTGCTTTGGCCTGAAAGAGGTGGGCGATTTGAGACAGAAGCAGAGTCTTTTTTTTTTTTTTTTTTTTTCTTCAGTGGCTTGCTTTGGGAGTGCAGATGTAATCACGGTGGAAGTAACTTTGCTCGGTAACTATTAACTGATGGAAATCTGTATTTCCTGAAGTTCAGTCTGGGTCTGCCAGCCTGATGTACTTACTATTTGTGCACTTGCTTCTTTTCCCAAATTTTCAAGTGAGTAGGTGGGCAGGGGGCACCTTGGTTTAGAACAGCAACTGACCGAGCAACTCTAATGTGTTTGCCAAAACCCACGGTAAAGGAAGGATCTCTCGTCTCCCAGAAACTGAATCCTTTTTGAACCAATAACAAGGCCATATTTATGCACATCTGCATGCCACAGCTGGTGTCAGGGAGGAACCACCCCCAGGAGGGTGAGCTGGCTCAGCCTCCCCGACTAGAATAGCTATCTCCCTAAAACAAGGCCAGATTGCAAGGAGGAGAACCATGACCAAGAAAGGTCTTTGCCAGTTAGAGAAAGCTGCCTCACAAGCTTCGTGCAGGACAGACCCTGCTTGTTGAAAGGCTGTGCGCTGTCCTAAGTATCACACAGACTGGGACTGAGACTTGGCCACACCAGAGTGGGCTCAGAACAGACACATGACAGATAAGAGCCTAAGGTAGAGGGAGAGGAAAAGATTTTGTTTGAATTGGGACCAATCCATGTTCTCAAAATGTGACTTATCCTCCTGTCTCTTATTTTGTCACATTTTGGAGGGTCTCCTCCTTGGTCTGCAAGGAGGAGAAGGCATTTACTTACATCAAATAACCTTTCTATATACATCTCCTCATTGACCTTATCACGAAGGACATCCTGAGAGTGGCGGACGAAAGTCACATAGGCATCGGCCACATCCATCCCAGGTTTCTGCAAAGAAACAGGAAAACATGAAAATGGAATTTTATGACAGTGGCTCTTTCTTGATTACCATGCATGTCCCCCTCTCCTCTTCCCACCACTCCCCTCACATTGTCTTGCTGGAATTTGAAGCTGTCCACCGTGTATATTAGCTGCCCGCAGACTGAACTGGTAGGAACAGGTATTTGAACCTGCTCTTTCTGAAAATCAGACCTGGCTAGGAAGGGAGTTGAGATTACAGGGTTTTATGGATTCTTTTTCTATTAATTTTCTTTCTGGCAGAGATACTCCAGTATATATTCACTGGATAACCCAGAGACATTATCTGGCTTTTCTTTGGATGCCCCCATGCCCCATTTAAAAATACCCACATATATGTCGCTTCTCAGCCTTATGGCTAAGATCAAGTGTGAAAATACCCACATACATTTTGTCTTCCACTCTCTGTCCTTAATATAACATTAAAAATGTAACTGTCTTCTTGATCCCCTTTTCCTTTTTAAAACATTGAGAAAGTGCTAAGAAATCATAGTTCAATCTATACTCCCTCCCACCCAACTCACATTTTGGGGGGGTGGTTTAACCTGAGTATGTGGTATTTCCTGATCAGTTTACTCAGAGGAGACATTCAACCATTTGTCTTTGCTTTCTGGTGCAGTGTTATAGTCTAAGGATTAAAGGGGGGAGGGGCCAGGGTTTGATTTTTAAATAAATTAGATTTGCTGTAAAGGTAAGCAGGCAGTTCATCCAGTATTGGAAATGATTTATGGTAAAGAAAAACAAAAAATGAAACTCAGAATGCACACTGCTTAAGATGTCACAATCAAAGTTATCTCCAAAGAAACCTATTAAAATATTGTAATATGGGTCATTAGGAGAGCTGCCATAAACTCCTTAAATTTCCATAGTAGATATGTATGTTTGCTAATAACTAAAAAGATTAGCTTTCATTACTGTGATTTACCTTAGATCACAAAGTATCATTTCTCTACAAGACGGGGACTGTCAGGCACTGCAAATTGAAGTTAGTTAACACTTCTGTGTAATTTCCAGGGTGAAAATGAGGAAGGTTTGGAAACAGTAGGACTGTATTTTTTTTCCTGATATAAAGCAAACAATTATCAAGCAAAGGGCCAATGCTTGGCCCCTGGGATGCTGGTAACATTTCTTAACACCTGCTGAAACAATGACAAGGTATTAATTTGAAAAACAATGAAGACAATCCAAAGCCACAGCAGTCAACTGTTACACTTTCAAGCAATTTTCATGGAGTGGATTGAGCAGGTTCTGTGATGGACCTATAATTGTTGCAGTTTTATGAAATGAAACAATAGAGGTTCTCCAATGAGACCAAAGTGATAGCTGTCAGTTCTAAACTGGCAGCTCTCTCTTCCTCTCCCTTTGGCAGCCACACATCCAAAGGCATTCTTGTGAGCATAGAGACCCCTACCTGGGGGACTTGAGAAACTTATTATTATTGTTTCCATTTTTTTTTTCTTGGTGATACTGTGGCATATATGGCCTTTTCCTGGACACATGAAGTTATCTTAGGGTTAAGATCCAAAGCCAGATTCAGCAGACCTATTAGTAACCTACGATGTTAGAAACTGTGATCTACAATAATGGTTATTTTAACCACGCCTTCTCTTTTCACTAAATTTGCTATTCTCAAAGGGTAGTTAAGTTCTAAAAACTTTGATTAATTAAAAAAATAACAGTATACACCCTGACTGATGTGGCTCAGTGGGTTGGGCATCATCCTGAAAACTGAAAGGTCACCAGTTGGACTCCCAGTCAGGGCACATGCCTATGTTGTGGGTGGGGTCCCCAGATGGGGCTGTGTGAGAGACAACTGATCAATGTTTCTCTCTTGCATTGATGCTTCTCTCCCACTTTCCTCCCTCCCTTCCCTTCTCTCTAAAAATAAATAAACAAAATCTTTAAAAAATCAGTATGATTCATCTCCCCCAGGGAGTTAAGAAACTCCACAATTCTCTATTCTTTGACTCTGTTTAATTTTTTTCATAGCACTTATCAATATCTGGCATTGTACTATGTATGCATTTATTGCTTTTTGTCTGTCTTAGCCAACTAAAACATGAAATCCATGAATTCAGGGACTTTATTTGATCTATTTTCTATTAACCCTCAACACATAGAATGATGCCTGGCACACAGTAGGTGCTCAGTGAATATTTGCTGAATGAACAAATCCATGAAAGAATAAGGCCCCCTCCCACCTCCTTTTTAAAGCTCTTCAGTCACACTATAGCAGCTCCTTAACTAACGGTTGTTTCATTCAACGTCTTTTTGTTACAATGTTGACAGTGGATGAGATGCCCTAGGAACTAACTCTTGTTTATGTCCATTAGCCATGGTAACATTGGTTTTGTTACATCTCATTTCACTTAAAGTTGCAGTTTCCAAGAACCTACCGATGATGGTGAGGACTTACTGTACCTAGATTTTTATTGGATCATCCACAAATTGGAACTTGTGAAAATCATTTAAATTTCTCTGGGCCTGCCCTGGATGGTGTGGCTCAGTTGGTTGAAGTGTCATCCCACGCGCTGAAGGATCACGGTTTCGATTTCCAGTCCGAGCACAGACTAGGTTACAGGTTTGGTCCCAGTCGGGGGCATATGAGAGGTAACTGATTGATGATTCTCTCTCACATCAATGTTTCTGTCCCTCTTGTTCTCCCTCCCTTCCCCTCTCTGTAAATTCAATAAGCATGTCCTCAGGTGAGGATAAAAAATAAATTAAATAAAAATAAATAAATAAGTTTCTCTGGGCCTTAATTATACCGTCTGTAAAATGGGATTAATAACAGCTCCTTACGTACCTTCATAAATTATGATCAGCTAAAATAATGTATGTTAAAATGCTTTAAAAGCCATATTACTATGCAAATATTAAGCCACTATGATCTCCCCACCCCAATATTACATTACTTCATAGCCTTATCTACCTTTACAGTCTACTTTGGAACCAAGAAGAAAAATAAAAACAACATCAAAATAAAAACACAAAGTCTTGGCACAAAAATGTATAGTGTGTTTTTAATAGGGTCTTTGGGCCCCCACTCACTACTGTTCCATTTTGAACCAGATTTATATCCAACTGCAACAGTTTGCTTACCATCCTTTGGGGGGCCAGCAAGGGGAAAGAGGGGACTGGTTTGGAACAAGTGTGTTGACAAAAGGGTGCTGTCAGGTTTCCTGATGTCCTGAGTGTGAGGGAGACAGCTGCCAAACTGTAGCTCCACACAGGCAGAGTCACCAATGGTGGGGGTAGGGAGATGCAAGCTGTCCCTACCCTTGGGAGGCCCTGGGTGGAGCGGGCCACTGGGGAAAGTCATGCTGGAAAGGTTAAAGTATGGCTAGTTCCCTGTTTAAAAAAGCAGGGGAGGATACGTAATTCATTTTAAGTAGATTTCCAACCAAATGGTTAAAATAGAAACTGTTTACACACAAATGAGCTAACTTGTAGTTATAGATGGAAAATATTCTTAGCTAAACAACTGATGCTATTCGATAAATTAGGCTATAACCACATTGTTATCGACAAATAGTGGAAAAATGTTAGACAGTGGTTTTAATACACCCCAATTACATTGCTTATTTCAAACGTGGCTTGAAGAGACTGATGGCATAGGACGTAGACTTTTAGAAGGCATAAAATAAACATAAAATAAATTGATCTCTGTAGTTAACTCCAACCACGTATGGAGCACCTCATTTGTGAAGGAGTGACTCTGTGGCTTAGGAAAAATAAGGCATTTTAATCACAGTTTGTCCTACCAGGATACTTCAGAGTTTGAGAAAATGAAATCAGACTTTCAGGATCCTAAGCAAGCCCTAATTAGCAATGCAAGTGTGCTATGTATTCCAAAGTCTCCAATACTACATTTAAAACAAAGAGATATGCTTTGGTGAATACGCAACATTTTGAATGACTGTTAATAATGCTTCTCTTCATTAGTGCGGATAATTAAGACAAGTCTCTAGGGTAACTAACTACTAGTTCCCACACAGAACTCAACCAATTAACCATGTGCCAACCTCACACAGTAACAAAAATGAACTTAGAGTCCTGAGAGCTAGAAATAATTTGAAAGATGATTTTATCCAATGATATTTAAACCTGGTTGCAAATCAGAAGGACCTGGGGAGCTTTAAAAATATACCGATACCTACACCCCACACCCTAGAGATTGTTTTAATTTGGCAAACGACCTGGCATTGATAGATATAAAAAGCTCCCCAGGTGTTTCCAATTTGTAGACAAGGTCAAGAATCACTGATTAAGTCAATTGGTTCCCAGACTTGGACCACATATCAGAATCACGTGGAGGGCTTTTCAGAAACAGATTTCAAGGCTCCATCCCAGAACTATTGAATAATAATCTCTGGAGGCAAGGGATGAGAAATCTCTATTAAAAAACAAACAAACAAAAAACAAAACAAAGTAAAACAAAAATCTTTGCCAAATATTACCACTGCACATTTTGGTTTGGGGACCACTGAATGGGTGATAGTGGTGTGCTGGTAAACTGGCTTTTCAAAACAAAAAACCAAAACAACAAAATAACACAAACAGCAAACCTTGATTTGCAGTGCTTGCCAATTTCCATGGTGTAAATACTCTGCATGGCTGAGTTGGCGCTGCCAATGTGCCCTCACTGAAGGCAGAGTTGGAAAGAAATGCACACAGTTGATTCTTTTTTGGGATCCAGTGCCAACAGGTTCTGCCTACTAGTCAAAGTGCTTGCATTTGCACGTTCACCCACCTACTTACTTGCTGGGAGACCCTGGGCATGCTATTGCACTTAACCTCTGTCAGTTTCCTCAGCTGTGGAACAGGATAAAAATACTATCCCACTCATAGGGCTGTTTTGAGAAGTGAATGATTACTATTATTTATTAAAATGTGTAACAATGTACATGTAGTACATATATCTATTACACACTATTGTTTTCTCTAAAATTGTAATGATATTATCACTGTATTATTTACTATCATATTATTTGCTATAAAATATACTTTTATCAACTTGATATTAAAGTTTACCTTTTATGTAAGCCATAATAATTGGTGAAATCATATATTTGAGGCGTTAATCATAGTTTTTGGAATACTACAAATTACTCAATGGATCAAATAAAGATGTTCATCTGTGCACTAGCTAAAATCAGCTGGCAGGTGGCATAGTGCTTAAGAGCACTGGTTGAAATCTCAGCTCTGCCTCTTAGCAACTGTGAGACCCTAAGGAAGTGAAACTCTGTCGCCTCAGTTTTCTAAGATTTAAAGTGGGTTTGTTGTGAAGATTAAGCGTAAAGTCCTCAGAAGGTGACCAGGACACAGTGAGTGCTTTTTGAGGTTTGGTTGCAGTTGTTACATCATATTTTATACTGTCAGTAGAAAATGTGCCATATTTTGGGACATGCTGCATCATTTTCTTTTGCCTTTCTAGAGGGGGGACACTCTGCTCATTCATTTTGTTCTCCTAGATGCTCAGCTCTGATATAGCATAATTCATCCATAAACACAGTATGACTACAGGGCACCTGTCCTATTGATGTGTAGTCCATTTTTTTTACCTCATTTGTACAGTAAATCTGAACCTGCTTTGTAGGAATGAGGTTGAACCACTTGAAATGGTTGATTTTTGACTTTTTGACCTCCCCCATGTGCCAATATGAGTTGCTAGTACTGACTGCCTGATCACCACATTTTTGGGCCTTGCCTACTTCTTACCTGTTCTATCTTACCTTGCTGATGAAATCCCCCCTCTGCTTTGAGACTGATAGAAAACAAACTTCAGCCATGAGATCTTTGAGTTAGGAGCCTAGTGTTCCAATTGCTATTACTATTGAAGACCTTGGCAGGCCAGAGCCGATGTTAGCAAATTCAGCTCCCGCTCCCATGCAATAGATTGTGGGCATCACATGCCCATTCCCTACCACATGCCCTGCTCCTGCTGCTGAAATGTCTGATGAGGGCCAGGTGAGTGCTGAGTGTTCCATATATGAATGTCATTTAATCTGCATATCAAACCTATGATTTGAGTATTATTATCTCCATTTTAAGGATGGAGAAACAGGCACAGAGAATTTGAGAAGTCTGTTCTCTGTGAACTGAAAGTTAATTGTTTGGGGCTTGGGACAATAAATTACTTAACTTCTCTCCTTGCTGCAATTGTGTAAGCTTTTGCTCCTCTCATTGTAAGGACTATCTATGCAAAGTAGTCAGAGGTCCCTTGATGAGAAATATTGTATGGCCCTGGCTGGTGTGGCTCAGTGGATTGAGTGCCAGCCTGAGAACCGAAAAGTCGCCAGTTCAATTTCCAGCAGGGCACACAGTGATGTTTCTCTTCCTCTCTTTCTCCCTTCCTTTCCCTCACTCTAAAAATAAATAAATAAAATCTTTAAAAAAAGAAATATTATATAAATTCAAAGCATAATTATTGCTTGTACATCCTTTCATTAAGCAAATAAAATATATGCTAATGCTAAATTCACTCCAATTTTCCATTTTGCCTTCCTTTGAGAAATAAGCCAATAAACCATTACACACTTAACTTCCTGGGGAAATGAATTTAAATGTTAATATAAATCCTTTTAGAAAAAAACAAATTTTAACAAATAAGTATTTGAACAAGGAGAGTACTTAACCACGTTCAGAATGAAAAACGTTCGGTATAAGACTCTTGGTAGCTGTTGAGATAAGCTCTCTAAATTTAATATTTTATAATACACTCACACCTCTTTTGTTAGAAATGGAGAAAGAGAATCATTTTCCTTTCCCCTTTATTGGAATATATTTAAATCTCTCCAATTTTATTTTGCTAATAGTTAGGGCACAGGCTGTCTGTAAATGTGTCCTGGTTTATCACAGGTAATCCCACATGCTAGCATTCATGTGCAGCACTTAACCTCAATTTAAATGTAAATTTTGGGCAACTTCAAGGGCTTTATCTGTGAACTTTGAGAGCTCTCTTCATTAATGAGGTCTGTACTAATTATAAGCAGTTTTGTAAGGTTCCCTCAAAACAATTGCAGAACTGACCCCCAAATGAACAAATTCAGAATTTGTTTTTTTAAAATACTGGCACCCTGTGCAAATTTCTAGTTCATGAGTCTACTTCCAAGGTGAGGTAAGGTGAGTGGAGTGATCACAGAAGGAAATATAGCAGAGACACCAATGAAAATAAAAATGAAAGTACACTGGGTTTACACTCAAATAGGACATCTCTGCCTGATGAAAGAAACCAGACCCTCTTCTAATCTGCTAAAAATTTTACCATGAAATGTTCTTGGCTTCCCTCTTTCTGGTGATTCAATTTGGGAATATACAATTTAGCAGCAACTGGTAAAAACAGCATCGTCAAAATTCTCATAAAAGCAAATAAATAGGTAAGTAAATCAAAACAAATACCCCAAAACCAAGAACCCAAAAAATCAAACCCACACAAACAGTTTTCAGATACTCACAGGTACATCCACATATTTGGAAGCTGCCTTCACCTAAGAAGAAAAGAAGAGGGTGGAAGTGAGGCTGGTGTTTATGTTTAATTGTTCACAGCTCAATGTTGTATCACCACCAGAGTTAAAACAATATGCTGGCACATGGAGCTGTCCAGGAAACATGGAAAGGTACTAAAAAAATAAAATCTGTTTGCTATTTTTTCCTTAAGCCATAGCTACTGCTTGAGAGAAACAGGGAGAAAGAGAGGGAGAGAGAAGGAAGAGGAGGAGTAGGAGGGAAGAAGGGAGGGAGACAGGGAGATGAGGACAGAGGGAGACAAAGTGAACAGAGTGAAGTTTTCCTGACTGAGATTCTGAAGCTGGTGGGGGAACTTTACATTTTCTTCTCTCCCTTTTGAAAGGGTGAAAAATGACTGTGCTTAAACCCCAACTGATGAGTGCAGAGCTTACCAGCCTAGAAAAGCACCTAAAGACCAGTGTTACTTCATGGGTCTTTGTGTAATTTGGCTGTAGGTTTGTCTGAATTAAATCCTTCAGTTCTCAGTTTCTGTTAACCCTGTTCAAGAAGAGGGATGTAGTGATGGTGGGGTCATCCTTAACCCAGAGGGATATTGGTGTCTGTGGGTGGGGTTAGAAGGGTACTGGAGCCTTTCAAAACTGTCCCAAGGGTGCTGTTGTGTCTCTTAGTTTTGAATACTAAAAAACCCAGAAGGGAAGTACAGGAAGTGACTATGACATTTATTTTCAGTTTTGGGGGAGGGGATCTGGCAAAGTAGTGTGTTTTAGAGCATGGAATTTGGACTCAGACCTGGGTTCAAATCCTGCCTTATGAATTTAAGAGCTGTGAGATCTTGGGCAAATTACTTTATCTCTCTGAGCCTCGGTTTCATCATCTGTGAAGTGGAGATTCTACTAGTGCCTACTGAAGGTGGTTGCCATGAGGGCAAATTCATATAAGCCCTGGGATATAGTAAACATGCTACAAATAGCAGCTAGGATGAGCCCAAGCAAACCTGCATGGGCTCTGGGTGCTGTGAGAAGTCAACAGCTGGGTTTGAGGAATAACACCTATGGGAGTACGTCTGATATTTCATATGTCTCATTTTGACTTGCATTTGGTCACACATGTTCCTCTAGGCACAGGTAAGACTGAGGGGCTACTTCTGGGGCCTCCAATTTTGAGAGGGTTTCCAATTTTACGGGCAACCACAAGGACTGTGATGCAAACACAGCAGTTAGGACATCTTTTCACATCTCGGGTAGGCTTCCCTTTGACATCTGGCTATATAGAAAATCTCAACTTCTACCCATATGAAGGTATCCAGGGGAACATTTTTCCCCTCTTGCCCCTTTCCCGAAGTTACTTTGCAAAATGTCAACTCCCAAGGGACACAAGCCAATGAGCCAAAAGTGAGGGGTGGAAAGACCTAGGATTTAGAGTTAAAAGTTCTCCGAGTGACAGAAGAGGTTGACCTTGGGATAATCACTTCAATATCTTAGTCTTAGTTTCTAGATTTCTAGAACAGGGTGATAATACTGTGTACTTTGTAGGGTTGAGAGCCTGACCAGGTGAAAAAAATATTAGAAAGTGCTTCATAGACTTTAAAGGGCTGAACATACATCAGTTAATTATTGAGAGAGCAAAGGGTTCTGTCCTCTGGAATCACAGCCAGCAACCAAGATGATCCCAGATCCTCCTGTTACTGATCCTCCTGGAATGTTACCTTTTTTCTTTGCAGCCTTGATAGCCACTGCCAGTCATACTTTTTGTGCAATGTCTGTCTCCTGCAAAATGTCATGTCGTGCTCATGGCTGCCTCCCTTGCGACTTACTTGGAACATGTCTTAGAAAGGGCTCTTAGGAAAAATTTGTAGAAGAAAAAAAAGAGAAAAAGCTAGTGACCAGTTCTGGCTTCACAATGGTTGAGGAATATGCAGAGGACCGACCAGACTGAGAAGCTGCTGAAAGCTGACATATTTATCTATAAAGCTGCCTGCCTGCAAAGGCTGATGGATGAAACAAAGCAGTCTGGGCCATTAAAAGGATTGAGGAATGTGTTTCAGGTTTTGCACAACTAATATTTCTATTGAATGATTCATAACCTCAAGTCATTCCTCTTCATTCCTGTTCTAAAATTTAGTTTGGGCAAAAGGTGGCTTTCCTTTCTTCCAAGTCTTCCCCCATTTAAAACAACATCTAACACTTTGAGGATGTTTTCCACTTTGCAAAGCACTTTTATGTACAGTTTCTTCTTTAAGCCACCCTGTAAAGTGGGGGGATATGAGTCATATCTATTTATGATTGGGAACACTAAAACCCACAGAATTTAAGATTTTATTTGCTAATGATCTCAGCCAGAAGGTAGAGAAGCCAGGACCCCTGAGCCCCAATTTTTCCTTTGGAACTCCTGATCTCCTTCCTCACCAATGGTAGAAAAGTGTGAGAAATTCAAGCATCAGTGGTCAGAACAGGTGATGGCAAAATAATTATTCTCAGTGGGACATTGACTCCTTTGCTCTGTAGAGCTAGTGCTTGGCAGTTGGTAGGAGTTTTGCTACAGCTGAAATGATCAACCTTTAAACACACCTACTCTCTCCATTTACCACTGACATGCAGTTCCAATCCGGAGAATGACACCAGTCAAATTCTGTTCCTTTCCAGGCAGTTTGGGAAACAAAGCAAGCTCTGTGTAATGAATGAAAACCATCCCCTCTGCTACATGCACCAGCCTTCCATTTGCTAGGCTTGTTTTTGTTTCTGATAACTGCAGACTTACATGGGGTCTTATTGATCTTCCTGCAGTCCCATAATAACAGGAAAAAATATCTGAGTAAACTGTGATCCAATTATGATTTAGAAACATGTGGTACACATGTGGTTCTGGCCATTGAACTTTAAGAAGGATATTGATAAGGATACAGAGGAGTCTGGAAAGGTCTTGTGTAAGGAACATGGAAGCAGAGGCATCTTGCAGGAAAAGGAAGGGCTAATGGCAAATAAAATGATATTTTTCATGTAGTCTAAGTAAGGGCTTCACTGCATGTGGAGTAGACTTGTTGTTCATGGTCCTTCTAGAGCATAGAATTGGGATAAATGAGTAAAATGACAGGGCCCCTGAAGGAGGTGCTAACAGCTGTCTCAGGCCAGCCAGTCACGGCCATTCCTGGAGGTCAAGACTTCTCTAGGGCAGCTCCAGCAGAAGCTTCATGGGATGCTCGGGTGTGAGCCTTTCTGTATGTGAGAGGCCCCCTCTAAGGCTGCTTCCTGTCTCTGATACTAGTCTCCTTAAGTGGTAGGAAGCCACCATCAGCCCTCTTTTTCACAATGCTCATGGTGAGGTACAGTGGAACGGGTACTCTGGCAGAGAAGCAGGGTCAGAACTCTGGCCCTTGGAACTCTTTCCTGCCTCATGTCAACAGTGCTACCTTTAAGCATGTTGTTTCTTTTAGGTATCCACAGAGATATGCATTTCAGCCAGCTATATGCTACATCAGGGGTCCCCAACTTCCAGGCCCAGGGCCTATACCAGTCTGGGCCTGTAATGAACCTGGCCACACAGCAGGAGGTGAGCTTGAAAGTAATGTACTTCAATCATCTGGAAACCATACCCCCATCACCCCCATCTCCCCAGTCTGTGGAAAAACTGTCTTCCTTGAAACCGGTCCCTGGTGCCAAAAAGGTTGGGGACCACTGTTCTACATAGAGAGGAAGAACCAGATCCTCCCCTACCACTGAAGCTTTGAAATTATTGCCAAGGGTCAGAAATGCAAGAGGACACCAGATCCTGTCCCTAGATCAAATCAACAACAGGTCTCATTATCTACACAAAACTATTTTCTATTATATGTAAATCCTTTGATGATATAAACAGCTTAAACAGTACTATCTGTTTTACAGAATTTTGTCATGTATTTTTTTCTATCCAAGGTTCTCAAAAGTGTGTGTGTGTGATTTTCTTTCTTTTTAAACTTTAAAAGAAAACTTCCTAGTGAAGTGACTTAGAGGATAGGCTCAGGATTGGCTGGGTCAGAGTTGGCTTTGCCATTTTCTAGCTTAGTGACCTTGAGCAAGTTACTTAACTTCTCTGAGCCTCCTCTGCAAGTGGAACAATAATAGTATTACTCAAAGGGATACTGAGAGGGTTGAGTGAAGCAATCAGATAAGTGTGCAGAACAGTGCTGGGTACATGGTCAAACGTACCTGTTCTTACCATGATTAGTGGACACACTGGCTTACTGGTGTAATACAGCACATGCTCCTTGTCCTAGTGGCAGTGGTGATAATTTCACTCCCCACCTCTAGACCGTAGGCAATTTTTTGCCATAACAAAAGGATGCTGGAATCTCCCAGGTTACTAGCAGGTGTCTGAGTGAGTTCACAGTCTGGCATACTCTCTGCTAATTCTGTGAACAACCTAAGCCCTGGAGAACTTGCCCTTGAAAGACTGAGGCAGACAGCGAAGCCCTCTGTTCCCTACCTCAGGATGGCTGAGCTTACGCTGAGCTGAGAGGGTGTTCCCCAGACCTTGCATTCCTCTGTGATATTCAATGACACCTACCTACTGCTCTCTGAGACCAAGCTACGTGCCCTGGGAATTGCAGATTAGGGTAGGGGTGAGGGGTTTGCCCCAGACACTTGGTCTGGCACCCTTTGTAAGCAGGGACTCAATTGCTCTCAAAGGAGAGGCAAGAAGTATGACTTCATTTCCTGAGACTCCCTGCTTTCTCACCATTCCTTCTGGTGGGGCAAAGTAGTATCTATGAACCCTCCACTCCCACCCTGGCTTCCCAGATACAGCCAGTTTTGGGGAAGGAATTTAGAAAAGGAGACACAGATCAGGAGAGTCTGTGAACACCAGGGTGACAGTCGGGAGACAAGCTTTCAGTGAGCAACCTGTTCATGTTTCCACAGGCCTGAAGCAAAGGGCATTGATTACATACATACGAAGCACCATATGAGGGGCTGTTGAGGAGGGCTTTGCTCCATGATTCCTAGCCCTCTTCTCAGATGATATCTCAATGCACAATCTCGCCAATAGTCAGAATGAGTTATATCCATCCAACAATTAAGAGTTATTCGTAACACTTCTTGAGTGCTTCTGACTTGCCAGGTGATGAGTTAGGAATATTGTATTCATTGTATTTAATCCTTACAACAACCATTTGAGGAGGGGGTATTCTATTAATGTTCCCTTTTTACAGATGAAGAAACAGAGGCAAAGAGCAATGAAGCAACTTGGGTTAAAGTCACACAGCTAATAAATTATAGCATTGGATCTCCCATCTCTAAGATGTCCATTATTCAATTAAAAAAACTATCAAACCACTTTTATCGACCATTCATATTTAAGTCTTGTTTGTGGCATGTATGTGTGTAGATATAACCTAAAATGGCTTCAGCAGGAGAAATATATGAGGGATTTGAATAATTATCTGTGTTGACTCAGCCAGGGCAGAAGGTCCAACATGCTTTCTCTGGCCTGAATGTCCCAGCTAATTACCTCGACCCTAGCGTGTGTAGACAGGCTTAATGGCTTCTCTATTGAGTTCTTCCATTATTTTTCAGGTGCCCAAGGTAATCTTTTCATGGAACACTCACCATTCTGGGATTTTCACAATGCTGATGACTAAGGGATTTTCTTCTGCCTGGTCCTAATAAGGGGACCTGAGTTAATCATTGTGAAGCTTTGATAGGAAGCTCGGCAGGGGCTTAAACCACTTCTCTGGCTTCATTAGGGGAAAAAGCAACCCAGGTGCAGAACATGCGGACCTCAGGGCTTGATACTATTAAATCAATGCACAGACAAAAAAAAAAAGTGGATTAGGCCCTTTTTGCAAACAGAAATCTGGTGGGTAAGACAAAGATGGGAGAAAAAAGAAATCTGAACAGATACCACTGCATTAGCGACTGCCCAAGCTCTCCTTTCTCCCCAGGGTCTCTTAAAAAAAAAAATCAACTAAGAAAACAATTTATTCTCTGCACAGGCTGACTCCACCCCTGCCTATTTGACTTCACAAGAGCTCTGAGCTGATTTCTCTGCCTTTGCCTAGAAACGCCGACCTCACCACCATCTCAAGAGACTAGCGAAACTGACGTCAATGTTGGCTTTTGAAATTTCTGCTGCCAGGATAATGATGCTATTTTGTTCCTTTCTCCACTTCCCTAACCCAGGCAATTTTAGCGATATGGATTCTTTTTTTCTTTTTGAGAATGAGGCAGTTCAGTATGTAAAAGTGTTACTTAATGTCTCTATTATCCATAAAATAATTTTATCTCTGTTCCTTGAATTTTATCATCTGTCACCATCCTCATATCAAGAATATAGGTTCTGTGAGGAATAAGAACTTCTCTCTCTTCAGTGTCTATACTGCCTGTTGTGTAGTAGGGGCTCAATAAAAATGTGTTGGATGAATAAGTTCTGAGTATGGTACTCTTTACTCAGTACCCAGGGTAGAGGTTCCCAGAGCTTTCTTGAAGTCGGTTTTTAACCTTTAACATTCTGAAAGGGACACTGAAGAAAGTGCAGTGAGGCACTACTGCTTTAAAAGGAACTGGTATTTGTTGCCTCTATGCAAAGAGCTTGTTTTCCTCCACTATGGGAGTCCACTGTGGAGTCTGGAGTCAGATGCCTGGGCTAGCATGTGGTCCTACCAGCTGTGGGCCAGGCCATGAATCTCTCTAAGCATCAACTTCCTTCTTGGAAAAAAGAAATAATGACAATAATACCCTCTTGTAGGGTGGTTCTATGGATTATTCATTTAAAAAGTCATGTTTCTTAAGTGTTCAACATGTGTAGGACACTATTCTAAGCGTTTGACCTTATTCATTTACTGCATGGCAAAGGATTAAACAAGTTCACGTGTGTAAAGACCTTTGCACAGGACCTACCATACAGTATGTGTTCAATAAGTGTTGGCTATTAGTTTTGCATTCTCTTTTCCTTTCAACTCCAAAGAGGTTGGTTTGATGGGTCAGGTTCCAGGGTATAGACTTGGCTGTTTGCTAGTGGGTGGGGTCAGTAAACCTTACCTATCTGCACACTTAGGTATGGTGCTTCTGTTTCATGGTTAGGATGCTTTAGGTAAGAGCATGGGACTTGTGTGTAAGAGGCTTGGGCATCTTACTCCACTCTTCCTTTCGGGCCCTGTGTGACCTAGGCCATCTCTATGATCCTACATCTCCCTGATACTTCTGCATTGAAATGTTGACCCCAAATCCAGTTCACAGCATGGTAGCTTGTTTCCAAAGACATTTGCCATTAATTATTTTGCTCCCTGTGTGGGCAAGACACTCCCTCGCTGAGAAGTGGAGTCTGGGCTGCCCTGTGACTGCTTTGTTCCACAGAATACGCTGGAGGTGACTCCGTGCCAGTTCTGAGCCTAGCCTTGGAGAGGGCTGGCAGCTTCCACTTCCCCACTCTTGAAAGCCAGCTGCCATGTAAGTGCACTGTGCTAGAACTACCACTTTGTGAGAAGTCAAGCCACCTGGAGAAGGATGAGACCCCATATGGGGAGGAAGAAGCTCATGGAAGCACATCGAGTTATCAGACATACAGCCCGAACCCAGCTTATTTTCCTGCTGAATGCAGCCAAGTGAGTGACCCTGGTCAGTGCCACGTGGAACCAAAGAATCTCTGAGGGGAGCTCTTCCTAAATTCCTAACCCCCCAAACTGTGAGCAAAATAATCTGATTGTTTTAAGTCACTATTTTGCCATAGTGAGTTATGCAGCAATAGATGAAAACCAAAACATTGAAAAAGGTGTTACTTTGTAGTATATTTTCCCCAACTTTATCCATTGCATGTATTTCTCTGGAGAAGGTCGCTGATGGTCTAGGACAGGATTTGGTCATTCTTGAGTTTCCTGGCTTTAAAAACATTAATGAGCAACCTAATTTTCACCTGATCCTTAATTATATTTATTGAGCACATATGTGTGGGGCACTGTGCTAGGTACCTTACGTATAATTAACTCAATAATCACTGTAGAACAGGGGTGTCAAACTCATTTTCACCAGGGGCCACATCAGCCTTATGGTTGCCTTCAAAGGGCCAAGTGTAATTTTAGGACTGTACAAATGTAACTACTCCTTAACTAGGGGCAAGGATCTTGATGCTGGTGCTCAGCAGAAACAAGGTGCCGGGCTGGATAAAACAAGGTGGAGGGCTAGATTTGGCCCATGGGCCTTGTGTTTGCCATGTGTGCTGTAGCACATTAGAAGACTCATTTCACTATCCCCACTTCATAGAAGAGGATATTGAGGCTCAGAGAGGTTAAACAACTCTCAAGAGGTGAACCAGTAAGTAGTGAAGCTGGAATACAGGTCTGATTCTAAAGTATGGAATTCTTCCACTATATCAAGTGGTTGACATTCTGAAAATGATATGTCATTCTAAATCTATTTCTTACCTACCGGCCACCTGGGATCTGGAAGAGGGGAGTCTATTTTGTGGAACATAGGGCCTTTGGGTAGGACAGATCTTGGTTTTCATTATTTGCCATCACTTACTAGTTGAATGAATTTGGGAAGTATTGTTTCACCTCCTGTGGCTTCTATAATCTCACCTTCAAAATGAGGATAACAACAGTATCTTCAGAATATTCTTGTGAGGCTGAAGAGGTTGACATCATATAAAGTGCCCAACACAATGCCCGGTACACAGTAAGACCTCAAGAAGCACTAGCTAACATTATTACTAGTGTTAAATCCACTGCGGTTCACTGAGCATTGATTGCCAAGTATGCTCCCATCTACAGATAATAGATTAGAATAAGGGTCAGGCAACTATGGTCGATGGGCCAAATCTAGCCTGCTGCCTGTTTCTGTATGGCCCATAAGCTAAGAATGATTTTCACATTTTTTAAATGGTTGAAAGAAAATAAAAAAGAATACTATTTTCTGACCTGTGAAAATTACAAGATATCGACATTTTAGTGTCCTTTAAGTTTTATTAGAACACAGACACGCCTGTTCACTTACATCTGGTGTATAGTTAGTTGCTTTCACACCACAAGGGCAGGGGTTGAGTTCCTGTGCCAGAGACTGTATAGCTTGTAAAGTCAAAATATTTATTGTCTGGTCCTTCCCAGGAGAACTTTTCTGACTTCTGGACTAGAACATGACTTAAGTGGGAAATAGTGAGGTGTGGGGAGAATCACAAAATGTAAATTTCTAATCCTAATTTGACCATTCACTCACTGACTGACTCCTGCTACTTGCCTAATCTGTTGGCCTCATGTCTTTATCTGTTACAATAGGGCACTGGACTAATTGTTTTCTCGGATTCTTTATGGAATAAAAAAATGTCTGTGACTATCAGCTGGTGTACGAGGCAGGTTCTAGTTAGGAAGAGAAAACACTTCCTACACCTCGGAAAGGTTGTAAATACTCCAGCAGTAAAACAAAAGGCAATTACTATTCTAGAATTAATAAGAACTCTGGAAAGGAGGCTCTGGGAAAAACTGTAGTAACAGGCAAAAGGAAAATAACATTAGAGATAAATAAATTCCATTCATGCAGGTACCAGACAATGTAGTGTGGTCCAGTGGGTAGACTTGGCAAAGACATAAAAGGATCACAATAAGCAGCATGTGTTGAGTATTTACTCTGTGCCAGGCACTGTTTTCAGTGTTTCTCATGAACTACCTCATTTCATATTCCCAGCACCCTTTCCTTGTAGCCTCCTCATCTGTACCTCTTTGGGCTGTTGTAAAAATTAATGAAGATGATACACAAAAAGGGGCATAATAAAGGAACATGGCAAACCCTCAGTGCATGCTAGCCACTCCACTGTTCTTGTTGGAATTCCCAAGGCCAAAGGAACAGCTTCCTGTGACTGGGTACCTGCCTCTCTGCTGAATTGCCCATATCTTCCCCCAGCCTCTAGTTTTATGTTCTCCTTTTGTGGCAGAAATGGGATGGGCAGGGTTCACATCTAAGTACATGTAGCCCCTAGGATAAGCGTTGCTTGGGTCAATAATGTGGAAGAAGTTATGATCACATCATTGATCAGCAGATTGAAAATAGTATCTAAAAAAGAGTGGCATTTCTAATGGGGATTGGAGGCCATATAGGGGAGTGTGGTTTAGAGCACAAACTCTGGGGTTGGATCACATGGGGCCAAATTCTAGGTCTACCCCTTACTGGACAAGTTACTTAACTTTTCCCATGCCTCACTTTCCTCATTTACAAGATGGGGGTAATAGTACTCATCATAAAGTTATTGAGTTATTAACTGGGTTCCTAGAATAGTTTCCAGGGCATAGTAAGAACTATGTGTCAGTGATTACTACCGTCTCAGCTGGAAATTCAGGCTGTTCTAGGTAATCAGATTTGTACCTTAAGCTTGGTCTGGCCCTGCATGATCCAAGAACTACATGTGGCTATTTAAATGTATGAATTCAAACAAAATAGAATTAAAAATTCAACTTTTTAGTGGTACTGGCCATATTTCAAGTACTCATGAGCTACATGTGGCTAGTGGCTATTGTATTGGACAATTCAGATACAGAATACTTCCATCACTGCAGAAAGTTCTATTGGACAGTGCTGGTCTAGGTGCAAGAGACGTTCATAAACATACAGGGTTACATTTTAATGACAGGAATGAAAAGACTATCATTCAGTTACCATTCCAGAACAAGAGATCATTTGGAGGAGAAGGCCAGGGAAGGAGAAGGGGTTGGGTGTCCCTAAACTCATCTTGTGGATGAAATAAGAACTAAAGGTGGATGAGTATTACTCGAAGTTATGAAGGCTCTGAGAAGAACAATGATACTGCACAATGTAACAGGAAGGTAAGGAGAAGTGGAAGATGGTGAGGTGGGCTGAAGCTCTATCAGCTACAGTGGGGGGTCAGCCTCTAAGGTCGATCAGTGTAAGAGCAGCACTTAGAGTGATGAAGATAAACACAAAATTGTTTCAAAGGTCCTTTCTGGGGTAAGGGATTAAGGGTGGAAAGGGGTAGGACAGGAATGTTGCTCCTTAAAAAATTATTGTTACAGGTGTTTCTGTACTATTCTATTTTTAAACCGCTCTATATATTTCTTTCATGAAATTTTTTGAAAAAAGAACAAAACAAGTGATAGAATTTTTAACATTCCAGTGGAGAAAGACATTTTGCAGGTTTTTGCTTGACTCAAGTCAGAATTCTGAGATATGTCCTCTACAAAGGCACAAGCAAAACCTAGCAAAAACCTCCCTCAATACATAATCTGGATGCTTTAAGTGCATCTTGGGAGGAAGAATACATTGTAAGTGCCAACTGAGGGACCGATTGCTTGGGGGAGACAGAATGTGCCGGTGGGTGGATGTACTGGGACTATGTGTGCGGGTGAGCAGTTGAGCAAACCTTAGTGGCTTCTGGTTGGGGCCAAGTGACAATTACAGTGAAAGCCCCTTCCAACACTTTCTGAGGACTGGAGGAAAACACAACCCTTGAGTATATCTGGAATCATAGCATAATGCATTCTCAGAGCTTTGTTACTGGGCAAGGGAGAGGGACTGAAATGTCTTCAGTACTTGCCAAAGACCAAGGGTATTTCTGTCCCACTGTGAAGTGCTGTGCTCATCTAAGTGCCATGGAAATGCAACATAGATGCACAGCTCTCATTTTCCTTTTCAGAAGGGCCAGAGTTCATAAACCCTGTTTTTACAGATGTGGGAATTGTGACACCAAACACTTCTTATGCATAGCTCATTCAGATGGTCATTGCTCAGAACCATAATCACTGGCTTTCAAAATAAGATTGATATTTGAAAGATAAGAGTAAACTCTGGAATGTCTTAAAATAATGTTAGCCTAAGTTGCCAGTGTTAAAAGAATGAGTGTTCAAAAATATTTCAGATAATAGAGAATATTGGATTCCAAGTCTGGACCTTCACTTCTGCTATCTCAAGTATTTTCTGTGACTTTGGGGAAAGCAATCATTTAGCTTCACTCACAGACAACATAGAAATACATAATATTGCTATATAGCCATGTATAAAAATAGGGATGTATTTGCCAATGATTGAATGCCTGATTTACACTATCTTTTTCAATTCTTATAAAAACTTGTCATCTCATTTTACAAATGAAGAAACCATGGCTCAGAGAGGTTGAGTGCTTTTCCCAGGGAACACAGCTAAGAAGTAGTGGAGCTAGGACTTGAGCCTGCCCTCTACACTGCACTACCCTTTCCATAAGATAGTTTACCAAAGTCTGAAGATTAAGTCCAGATGAAGACTGTTGAAGTACTTTGGAAGGCAAAAAGTTTTATACTTATGATGATATACATTTATTACCAAGACCTCATCTATAACTATCACTGTAACCAGTGGGTATATTCTGAGGTGGCCTCTGAGGGCCAGTGCAGAGATTCAGAGGGGCTGGGAGAAGGTGGGAGAGAGCACAGGCTTTCCTGAAAAGCATCCTTAGGCAAGAACACGAAAAACCCAAGTTGCAGGGCTGCTGGCTGATTGCACAGCTTCTGTGCATGTTCATAAATATTGATTGTGATTAAACTATTATCATAGTAATGAGGGTAATAATGCCTCCTACAGCCCTTCCCACCACACTACTTAAAGTCCCTACCTTTCATTAAACAAAGAGCTGCTGGCACTGCTGGAGAGTTGGGCAAGAGGCAGGGAAATGATCTCTATTAAACAAAAGCATTCTGTTCCATGCACCGATTAGGAGCCGCAGCCTCATTAACGAGAATTGTTCGCATCTCCTGTTGCTCAGGGTACTGTGTTCTGAGACTGGGTCCAGGAAGTGTGTGTTCTCATCTCTCTTCTCCCCCGGGGCTTCCGAACAGATGCCCGGTTGAAGTAGACCTGTTTTTTTTCTTTCAGTTTCCCTCATTTCTGTCCCAACCCTTCATTTCCAGGGAGGATTTCTGCAAGGCTCATGGGCTACTTCAAACTCACCCTTTGAAAGCTGCTAAGCCTTAAAATGGCTGCATTCTTACTGTTTGCCTAGCACAAGGATAAGCAATTTATACACTATTAACCCTCACTGTAGTGGGCATGATGGTTGTTATCATTCACAGATGAGAAAACCTACGCTCCGAGAGGAGTGATGACTTCCTAAAAGCCTCACAGTTTGTGGCATCATGGAGCTGACCTGGAAACATGGATCTGTTGGGCTTCAGGGTTTGCCCTACCCTTTCCTAACGACTTTGAACTGCTTTTTCACTTGTCTACATGGCAAACACTCATTTTAGAAGAAACCCATATGTAGAGATGGGAAAGTTTTAATTGTGTAAAATCTCTAAGCAAGCATGAACGTTTATTTTTATTTGATTATAAGTGGGAGCCTCTGCCCACCTCTGGCACTTTTGGGTCTTGTTTGCCTTTTGAACATCTCTCAACACTAAGGAGCCCCATAGAATGGAAACTCAAAGAGGGCAGGAGCCACGTCTTCCTTGTGCCCCTGGCTTCTGCATGGCCTCAGTGCTGGACAAATGACGGTTGTGTCATCATTACTGAGCAGTAATGTTACCTGTCACCTACGATGCTCTCTCTTTCTCCCCTTGGCTGTCTTAGTCTGAACTTGAGGGTAAAGATTGTTTAATCCCTGCTGCCAGTGACAACTTGTCCTTCGTTGTCAGCCTTGATAAGCTGCACAGGGGAGGATTTTTACTTCTCCTCCTCATCTCAGATAGAATGGGAAAAACACACAAATGGACAAGATAGCAGGTCTGGGTTCTGTGGCTAAGTTATTCAAGCCATTTTCCTTCTCTGGTCTCAGTTTATACAACTGCAAAATGGGGTGGTTAAAGTGGATCACAGCTTCTCACACTTCATTACCAATGCCGCCCTTCTGATTTTGGCTCTTGCCCACGTGCCATCTCTACTATACTTACTCAGTATTCTTCTTTAAATTGGCTGAATTTTAAAATAATTATAAAAGAAAACCTTATATCACTACCATGAATGCAAATCAAAGTAGACAAAATATAAATAAAATGAAATTATCACATGCTAGGCAGACAAGTTGCCTGCTAAGAGTGCTGAGCCTGAGACCTGCTCTCTCTCTCTCTGTGTTACCCACAAAGATTCAACATTTTAGAAAAGTGTGAGAAAGAGATAAGCACTCAATGGAAACTTTATTTTTAATATAAGGATAAGAATGAAACTAAAATTATAAATGGAATGACCCTCTCACACTCTGATTGGAGTTATTTAATGCTGAGTTTTTGTAGTATCTGACATCTTCTCAGGTACCGTGTGGTGCATATCCAATGCTTGGAAAACAGTGATATACTAATAAAAAGGTTCTGGAGAAGGAAAAAGAGGACAGGAAATTTCCTCCCTGGTTGGTAGTGTTTGCCTATTTCGGTGGTACAAATACTGCAACCATGATCAACATGGTGTCACCAAACGGGGAGGTGGGAAATGGGAAGAGATGCGGAAAACTGGCTTTCAACAGCAGGTAGGAAGTGAGCAGACTCCAGAACATCACTGAAAATACTGGACCACAAAATCTCAACTCACTTCTGCTGTATGCACTCTAGATAGTAACCTCCAGATAACAAAGATAAGGCCTGTTTTTCTATTTTTATATCTTTCTATATCTACAACTCTAGCTCAGTAATGTACATACAGGAGTCATTAAAACACGATGGCTGATTTAGTGACTGATTCTGATACTCAGTACTTGCTGACATAGCCACAGTAATAACCACAATAATAACAATATCTAACAAATATTGAATGCTTACCCCATTCCAGGTATATAACACTTTCTCATTTAATTCTAAAAATACAACATAATATAGGTCATATTATTATTCCCATTTTATAGGTCAGTAAACTGAAGTTAGGTATTAATCTGTCCAAGATTATACTCTAGTAAGGGGCAGAACTGGACAAACAAGTACATTGAGACAAATCTGATTCAACCAAAAATATGCTTGGAAAATGGGTTATTCAGTTCTGATTAAGCAAAAATTTTGATTAATAGAGAAATAATCTAGAGACCATGTATGACTGAAAAGTTCTTGAATTAAAATAAAACACTAAATGCTAAAAAATACTTTAAACTTAATGGAAAATATTTTTGATGACTCAAATTTTTTCATGTAAGAATGTGCTAAAATAGAAGTTTTAAGAGAGTTCTGATTGGTCCTCTTATAGATAATAATTTGGGTTGCTTAGGAGAGATGATTGCTATGCTAAGGACTGAACAGGTGAGAGAATTGTTGGTTGAAAGCATAGGGTCATTTAAACCTTCTTAGAGGTTTAAGTTGAAGGTATAGTTAAAATGGCAATTTATAGAGCACCCACAACATGCCAGATACCATGAAAAGCCTATTGCTCACTTCACTTCTAATTTTCCCACCAGTTCTCTGAAGTAGGCATCAGCATTCCCACTCTGCAGATGAAGAAACAGGCTCACAAATGGTCAATCGCTTGCCCACATTTCTGTTAGTCTGGGCTTCACAATTGCATCTCTCCCTCTAACTTTCTGGTGTTAAGCTTCTCACTGCGTGGGGCTCATAGGTCAGGTCAGAATTTCTAACTTTTAATTTCAGAACAATTATTTCCTATTTGAAGCCACACATATGTTCATTAGGTATTTCTTTCATAGCTGACATTTCTGTGACTGGTTGCTCAGCACCTCACAGTCTGAAGAAAATACTGTGCTCGTCTTATGTTCACTTTGAATGATAATCATCTGTCTACCAAAGAATATTAAGGAAAATGGTTAACTTTGGATGATTATCTTTTTTCTTCTGAAAAGCTTCTGAAGGGTTGCTTTGGACAGCAGGTATGTTAATTGTCAACTGTGTTTCTGAGACATGACTTGGAAATGAGGATGGTGTCCTACTAGGTGACAAAATTATCTGTCATAGACCCCAAAGTGGATGTCAAGTTCTGAAACACTGGGGAGTGGCTGATGAAAAAAGTTGGTAGGAGACATGGCAGATCAGTGCTTTGTAGTTCTGGAATGTTTCTGGGCATGGTGGTTTGTGGGTCTGTGTGAATAAAATACATTACATAAAATAAGTCTTGCCTTCCATTAGTGGCTCACGGTTTCAGAATCAGAAGATCCCAGACTCAACACTGACTTATAACAGGCAGCTGGTCTCTCTATGACCTCTCAACTTCTCCAGCTGAATCAATTTTGATAATGACCCTGTGTAAATCCTTAAATCCATCACCATGGGCAAGCTCCTTCATAATCAGTCTTCTGACTGGCTTTTTAACCCCATCCCTGTCATTTTCCTCATTTTGATCTGACCTTACCCCAACTAACAATGAACTTCCAGATCTCAGAATGTACTAGACCTTCCCTTTCTTCTCTGTGTCTTTGTATCTTGGAATCTTCTTTGTTCTCTTCTTTACCAGGCGAAATTTTACTTATCCATTAGATCTCAGCTCATATGGCACATCCCTCATGGTTTCTCAGATGAGATTGGGTCCCTTTTGGATATGGCCCCATTGTATCAGCTCCTTCTTTCTCTGAATAATCATCATGCTTGTGAACTGCTTTTTGAGAATGGATCTCCCTCATGGGAATATACAATAAGAGGCATTGTCCCTCTTATCCATTGCTAAGCACTCCATGATAGGCACTCCATAAACCTGTGTTGAATGAAGAATTAACCTGAAACTAAAGATTATCTAGAGAGCACAAAGGAGATGGGAAATTTTGAATGTCTATTCCTTTAGTTTTATTGCAAAACTCATTGGCTGGGGGGTAAATTATTTATAAAATATTTTTGCTAGTAAGATGTAAAAAATGATGACTCTTCCTTTGAGGAATGATATCAATTAGTGCATAGTTCCTGGAAGAGCCACTAATTGACTTCATTTACGGGTATCTGTGCTTCTGTTGGTAGAACATTCTGGTTATAATAAAGGAGTAAATTTAAGGTAGAGTCTTAGTAGCTGTGTGACCTTGGACACCTTACTCAACTTCCCTCATGTATAAAATGGGATTAATAATTGTATCTATCGCATAGGATGAATGTGAACGTCAGATGAGAAAGTACATGTAAATAATTTAGCACAGTGCCTGGCACATAGTTTGCATTCAATAAACATCACTTATTACTACCATGGTAGGCATCTCCACTCTGAAAATGTAGAGGCCAACTGATTTGAATCTCATGACTTTAGCATCTGATCACTGAACGATATTACCTCCTGGCGATGGCCCAAAACCTGTCTGTCTGTACCACCATCAACCGCCCACACTGTAAAAAGTCATCTCTCCCATGCTGGGCATTCCCCAAAGCCAAAACAAAATTGAAATGCCGTCAGAGGCAACATTAACAAACTGGTGAACACTCACCCCACCCTAAAATCTGAACTGCTTCCTGATAGAAGTGAAGATCTTGGATCTGGTTCTGGCTTTTGACCAACGTGGCAGTCTTGTCCTCTGGCATGACATCCAGAGCTCTGCACAAAAGTAATCCCTGTTGCTGGCTGATCTATGCTAGCCCCAGCCCTGGTGATGGATTTTAGCAAAAAGCATGTCTACTTTGTTTCATTTCTAAATAGCAAAACAATATACTAGCAACAGGAAAAAAATGTGAATGAGGGGAAGTTGAGACCTAGGAGATAAGACATTAATAGGGGTTGGGCTGTTGACAACCCTAAAATGGACTTTCTTGTCCTTGTCCTGAAAGGCTTCCATGTTATGTTGTGACCATCTCAAATAAATTTGCTGGATGCGAGGATCTTGGATGAACTCTAGGGGCTTCAGAGGAGTTGATGTATTTGTTCTGGTGCCAAAGTAGGGGTGGGCTCCTCCCACATCTTTCCTTGTCCTTAAAGCCTCTAGAGTCTGGAGGATGGGTGGATAGTGGTTGAGCTAGAGGGCTTAACCTCTCTGAGCCTCAGTTTTATCATCTGTGGGAGAATGTTCTGGAATGACATTGTTCAGGGGATTCACCAAAAAAAATCTATTTAAATCATTTAGCTCTGTGCCAGGCACTTAGCTGTAGCTCTCATAGCTATTTCAGACTTTGGAATTCATCTAATACAACTGGCGTCATAGTTTACCGAAGAGAATTAAAAGCCAAGCTGTGTCTCGTGTTCCAGGTCACATAGCTCCCTGGTGAGGGGCAGAGCTGGGGTCCTATCCCAGGCCTTCCCACTCTGTGCTTCTTACTTTATCTCGTTGGCTCTCATTCAGCTCGCTGAGCTCCTCAATACATCCCAGTTCTTGGGCCTTCCACCTGGCCCCTGCCAGTCGACTGTCCACCTCCAGCATCTACTCAATCCCTAAATCCTGTCTATGTTGCTTCCAAAATATCTGCCCAAAATTCCTCCTGATTTCCTGCCTCACGGCCATTGCAGTTGTCCTGTCTGGAAGATTTCCCCCTCCTCTTTACCCATGGCTGTAGCCCCTTTAAGTTTCAGCTCAGAGAGCCCATCCATGCCCATCCTAGCTGAAATAACACCATCCCCTTACCTTCTGCCTCTTTCTCCCTCCCTTTCCGGTTTGTGGCCTGTCAGCACTTCCCCTATTCTATAATTTTTTTTCCTTTTTTATTGTTTCTCTCTTTTCCTAAATGGAAGCTCCAAGAGGATAGAGAACATGTATTCCCTAGCACCTAGTACAATACATGACACAGAGGTGCTCAATAAATACACGTTGGGTGGATGAATAAATGAATGAATGAACAAATGGACAAATGGATTCCAGAACCAGTACATTTGTTAACAACTGGACAGAACCAACAGAAGGATTTTAACTTGCTGGGAGAGGGAACTGGGCACCTGCTTGTCCCCCTTCTTGGTCTTCTAAAAGAACAGCGTGAAGCTACCTACAAACAGGGACTCTTGCAAGAAGGCAACCCACACAAAAGCACATCTTGCAGGCAGGGGAAATGGGCGGATAGTTGCTAATTGCGACTTCCAACTGGGCTGATCTTTCCGAAGTTCCAAAGGCGCCTGCCTCCATAAATCTCAGGCTGCTACTGCTGCTGAGGCAGGGGAGGGAGGAGGGGCGGGGTGCCTTGGGCGCCTCTTGGGCTGGCACGAAGAAGCCACATCTCATCCTCCCTCCTCCCCCCAGCTCCTCTCCAAGGGAGGAAGCAATGCAGATGGAGACGAGAAATAAATATTCCTGCCTGCTCTGTGCCACTGCAGACGTTTTCCAAAATGTCTGGCTTGGACCATGAAATCAAGCCTACCCAGGAAAGGAGGCGCTCAGCAGGAGAAAGAGGGGGAAAGGGTGGCATATTTGTCGATACTTGTCAGCTTTCTGGGGGGCAGAGCACATGGCTCATACTTGGCAGCCCTGCTGAGGTGGAGACGTGGTAAGTGCACAGTAATACTTGAAGAATTGAATCAGAATGGGAGCGGAGTTTAAGAAACCCTGCCAAGGTATCAGCCCTATCTTTCCGCCTTTGTCCTGGGTCCCAGGACTCATTTCTGGTTCTCTCATTGCTGATGTCAAGGCTCTTTGCATAACACCTGCTGCCTCTGCCAGCCCTTTCACCTGTACTCCACTCTAGGGCAATCAACTTGCCCGGGCTGCAGGAAGTCTCCGGAGGCCCTTGCAGATTTGGGCAGAAGCTCGAAATCCATGTGTGGAGATATTCCTGCCACCTCTAAGCACAGCTCGCGTTCTTGAACACTGGAATACAGCAGGAGATGAGAACATAGGCTGCAAATGATAAGTGGGTGCTTTAGGCCTGGGGGTGGCCAAGTATGTGGGAGAAGTGTCACTGAGGAAGGGAAGTTACAGGCCCAGCAACAGGCACTGAAGTGTTGTGCAGTGGTGGGGACTTCACTAGGCATGCTGTGTGGCTGCAAAATGTCTCTGGAAAGGGAGATGAGAGGATGATGATTTCAGCTTGAAAACTCCTGCATAGGCTCTGCTAGGTTTTCTTTGTTTCAAATGCTCCTGTGAGAATCCCCCCGGTATCGTGCTCTTCATATGGCTGCCATGGGACCACCTTCCACTAGTCTTCTTGGTAAGTCAGTAATTAGGGTGGGGCCCTTGGTGGATTGAATTCTGCTCAGAAAATTGTAAAGGAGCTTTCCTGGTTTTCACTGGTTCAAGTCCAGTGCAGGAAAAACAGTTGCTCAAAATCAAGTCTCAAAGAAAGTGATATCTTTTGTGGGTGTCAGGGGAACATTTTCCAAAGTGTTGCATTTAATTCTGCTTCTTTTCACCATTTCCATGACTTCACTGAGGAATGAAGGATTATCTAATATTTCCCACTCATGTGCCCTGAATCCTTCTTCATGCATCTTCCCCGCTCACTTGCCCATCTGCCTTCTAGTGCCAGGCAAGTGCCAGCTGAATCCCACTCTCTTCAGGAAGCCATTCGATGGTGGGGTGAGGCTGGCAGAAGACCTGAGTTCCTGTCCCCACTCTTCCCATTGCTGTGTGACCTCAGACAAATTACTCCCCGCTCCTGGGCCTTGGTTTCTTTGTTTGTTAAAGGAGTGGGCTGGATAGATTTTCTTTCAGCTGTGACACATTATGGGTGGTTCTACAGAGTGAAATCAGATAAAATTCCCATTGTTACCATCCTCTTCCCATCCACCTTCACCAATAAATTCCAGGGGCTGGGGTTGTCACACTTTCTGGGATTGAGTTCAATCCTTATACCTGGGAAGGTCAGAGCTGTATATCAAAACAAGTTGGGCATGAAGATACATGGTTGCTATCTAGAACTGTTGTGTTTTCTTTCTACCTTTCCTTTAATTCTCAGTAAATCTAATGCATATGTTAGGAAAAGACCAAAGTAGGGCATGTTTGGAAAGAACTGTGTGTATGTATGTCTGCATTATATAATAAACATATTAGATATCTTTTATTAATAATAACTGCTATTTATTGCGGACTACTATGTGCTAGGACTATGCTAAGCTCTTTCACTTACATTATTATACTCACAAGACATAATTTACTTTCCACTTCCATATAATATCAGTAGTAGACTGCAATTAACATACACATACACACACACACACACAAAAGCAAAATGACACAACAGCATACCTCCCTAAAACCAAAACAAAACTCAGAGAGAATGAGGCTCAGAGAAGATGAGACACTTACTGAAGATCACACAGCTGGCTAATATTGGTAATGGGATTTGAACCTGTTTTTGTTGCATTCCAAAGTCATTGATGTGCTACCCCTACCTTGTGCTGGGTTTTGTCTTGGCATTCAATACTCTTTTAGGAAATTCTTCATAAAGTAGGGCTATCTTAAAGACTCATGGATAGTCAGTCCTAAACTGCCTTTCCTATGGCATTGTCAGAGGAAAACAGCTAGTCTCAGAGCCAGCAAGACCCCTGCCATCAGAAACACACAAAGGCATGCAGCCACAGTGCTTGCCTAGCACAGGAAGGGAGAACTGGGTCCCCAGAGCAGTCTACCTACAGTGATCATCTCTGTTTACCCACAGAGAATTAAACTGGCTTCTGCCTACCACCTAACTAACTTCTATGGCCATGCCTAATTCTGGCACAGATTAGAGCCTCTCAGAATTTGTACAGACTTGATCATCTGCTCCAGAGGCTGTAAACTCAAGTGTCCCCAAACCCAGCAGGTCTGTGAATGAGTGAAACAGCTGGGAGGGGGCTACGGGAAGCTGGTGAATGCTTGTCTGGACTGTGAAGACCACTGTGACTCAGCTCCAGGAGACTGCTGCTATACTCATGGGCAGGCCTTTATGAAGCTGCTAACTGTCCACTTTATCGAGAAAGTCCTGGAATACAGCCTTCTCTGTGAATTCTCCTGATTTCTAAATGTGGGCAACTAATTCAGTTAGGAAAAGTGGACCTGACGCAATGAGGATTCAATAAAACACAGCTACAAGTTCTATCTGACCCGTAGATCTCCATTTGCAACCTCCGAAATTAATTCACAGATGAGGAAATGGTAGCTCAGAAATGTTAAGTGATTTGCCTAAGACAGGTAAGGTGGGCGCAGGCCAGCACCTTTCTGTTTGGACACAAACATACAGAAACAAACGTGTGTTTGTGCATATATACACACACACATTGTATATTCACAGATGAAATAGAAACGGTTTTGGATTACCTGCTGGTAAGAAGTGTCCTGCTCATTCTCCTAGTGTGGTTATCTATCATACCTTGGTAGTTGGCTGCAGTTGACATGCACACTTAGAACTGAAACCAAATGCCACACTTACACTCCTCCCCGACGTCAGCTCCTTGACACATGTTAGACCATTCCACCATTTGAATTATTACACATTTCCTTAAAATAAATAACAACGTAAAACTCTTTACTTACGGTAAATGACAAAAATGAAGAAAACAAAGTCCCTTCGTCATATCTGGACAATTTTGCCAGTACTCCTTCCAAGATAGTAACAAACTAGTAAAACAGAAAAATAAAGGAATTATTATTTCAAAGTGGAATTGTCCACAATAAAGAACAACATTTTTCAACCACATAGAGACCAGCATTGCACCCTCTGCTCATTTTTACATTTTATTGTTTGATTTCAGCCTTTAAGGAAAGGCTGCCTTTACATAGAAATATTTGACTTATCCGGCTTTCTCTTCATTATTATGTGATTGCAAATAGAGAGTGTTACAGAAGTGCAAAGTGACAAAATATTATTGAGTTGCATATAGCATGCGATAATATTAAATGCACTTTTCAAAATCCAAAACTGCGCAAAGCCGTTTTTATGTTACATATTAGCACTACATTTAATCCAATCTATTTTTATTTGTATTTTATCAGTAATTTGGGGGAAACAGAAGTTTAGTACTGGCAAATATACATGTCTTCTCATTCAACATTACTTAGTTAAAATTCTATAATTCATGAGGGTGACTGAAATAGCTTTATCTGACTTTTATGTTTTATTATGACTCTCACTGCATGTGAAACTAGAGAAAGGGGGTTTTCATGGTGGCAGAATTCCTTATTACAATTTAACTTTCTGTATTTAAAAATCTAACTTTGCCGGTGCTGAAAAACAAAACAAACATTTCCTGCATAACCTAGTGCAATGTTTGGGGACAAACTCTTATTAAGTTAACATATGCCACTTCATCGGTTCATCTTCACATGGCTCGCAATCATCAGAAAAATCATTCGGAGCTGAGGCTGGGTGATGTACAATCTTGTTTCCTGAGAAATATAAGTATCCAGCTCAACTTTTTAACGTGTTACATTTTAATGGAAATGCAGACATAACAAAGCAATGTTCACAATGAAACATTTCACCTGAAACTGAAGGTTACCTTTGCTACCAAGAGTGTTATCATTTCTTTAACAGTTTCTTCAATTAGTTCGTCTATTTTTGAATGGTATTGATGCTAAAGAACACAGAAAGACAAATATTAGCATGTTTGGGAGGTGATGGCATTGCATCAGTCAGTAATTTTTAGACAACACAATTTATAAATAAAGCCTGGCCTGCAGACCCAATTTATTTCCACAGTTCCAGAAGTAGCTGTAAGATTCTGACTACAGACCTTTAATGAGGAGAGATCCAAGGCTCTTAAAAAAATTACCAGGTGCCTTGTTCCTCACCCAGTGCTTTCGATGGCTTTCATATGTGTAGAGACATGCACACATTTATAAATAGTTTGCATGAATGGCTTAACAGCCTAGCAGTGTGTTGATCTGGGTCTTACAAAGCACTACACAAAAGTAATTTAATATAAGGGATGAAAAATTATCTTTGGAAAACTGCTGAGGGATGTGACTTAGGGAGTAGCATCTTCCAAAGGGAATTTGATCAATACATTGGGAAGGATTTTGCAAAACTGTTGTAAGATCTTTGGCTGTTTGTGTTAATGCCTCAGAGCCCCCAGCTCTATCCCAGGGTGTTGACTCAGTGTCAAGGCGCTTTCTGAACCTTGTGGCTGCCACTCATTTTCTCCATTAATGGATCAGTAGAGCCAGGTTTATAGCTTCTAATGAGACTGCTACTAAGTTTTTCAATTTTTCTAACTGCCACTGTCAGTTATTAAATTTAAATAGTAATGCAAAAACAAACCCCCACACAAACAAAAATCTGCTGCAAATGCCAGGAAAAAAGAAAAAGCAATTTCAACAGAAAACACTGTATGCCAGCTCCTTGACATTTGTTAGATCATTTTAGTATCCACTTGAATTATTCCCTATTTCCTTAATAAAAAACAACAATGCAAAACATTGCTATTTGGAAAGAATGCACTTACCCACTCTTTAGCAAACTTTCAGAGGGATGATTAATTAGGAGTAGAAAAAAACGGAACAGTGCAAATAAAAATTAGGACAAAAGGACACATGAGAAAATAAAAATTAAACAAACCATCGAAAAAGCTATGAGAACACGGAAATAATAAGCCATATTAATGTGGTTTGATATCCTGATAACTGGCGATCAGAATTATTGGAAGTGAGCAGAAGGATGTGAATTACGTTAATTTATTTAAAGTTATAGGGGAATTATGTTGTAATTGGAAGACCTAAATAAAGTCCCAAGGCAAAGTTGGTGCTGTGTTGCCTAAGAAAATACAGTTCAGTTTCTTCATCTGTAAAAAACAGATAACACAATACCACAACCTAGGACTGATGGGGGAAGAGAGAAGCCGGCACAAATTACTGATTTTGTAATGGCAGTGAGGCAAACCCTGTATAAAGACATTCAGCAGGTTTGTTGTTTTTGTTGTGATTATTGGTAAAAAACCAGGGTCAAGGCCTTTCCTGGCAATCCTGCTCTCAGACTCATAGATCTATTTTGAAGATCTAGTGAGGCACTAGATGTGGAAACATTTTGTCAAGTTATAATCATAATTCCAATACTATTTGATCAAGTTCATAAAGTAGACAAAGGCCAGAAGAGATGGTCTTGTTGTTCATTCATCTCATTTTCGTTTCCTTTAGTTGATCAGAGAAAAACGAGAAAGCAGATGACCCATGATGTACAGTCTGATAACCAGAATCCGTGTGGCTCTGCCACTGACTTCACCAAAGAGCTTACTAGGAAGTGGCATAAACCCGAATCTAAATGCAAACACTATCTGCAGAACTCTGTGCTCGAAACACAAAGAAATGTGTCAGAACAAGGGAATTCAGGAATATTGACAGGGCTCCAAATTCATTTTTAGGTCCTGAGATAAGATCCAGAATCACATGTTTAGTTTCCCTCCTCATGTGACTGCCTCCCTAGGTTTTCTTTGGATTGCTACAGATGATTTACATTTATTAAATTAAGTATGAGACTTAACTAACTCAGAAAAGCTAGTTGTAGACAAAAAGTAATATAATATCAAATATTAAATAAAGGGCTTCTTAAAAAGCAAAGAATATCATTGAGAATAAAAACATTCTCTCCAAAAACTTGGCTAAAATGGCAAACAGAGATAAGAGTGAGTGTTCTATGCATCAAGCAAGAGAGATTTCCCTGGCTGGTGCGGCAAAGTGGATTGAGTGCCGGCCTGTGAACCAAAGTTTGTGGATTTGATTGCCAGTCAGGGCACATGCCTGGGTTGTGGGCCAGGTCCCCAGTGGGGGATGCATGAGAGGCAACCACACATTGATGTTTCTCTCCCTCTCTCCCTCCCTTCCCCTCTCTCTAGAAATAAAAAAAAAAATTGTAAAAAAAAGTTTAGACAAGACTTGTTCTGAGGAGTTAACATTGCCTTTCTTGAGAGACAAACATGCTTTCTCTTTAGAAGTGGGGAGGGGGGACCTCAAACCTTTTATCCTCTGAGGAATCCAAAGAAGAGTATATGGAGACATGGGGGTTTACGGGAACCTCATCTCACTTTCAATTTTTCCATGCCAAACTTGGCCTTGTCTGCTTTACAGATACTCCCACTCCCTCTCTTTTTCATTCTACGTGAATATTTTATCTCCATTCCTATCCATATTTCTTTTATTCTGCTTATAAAAAGTACTTCGATATGATTATTCTGCCTCTTACTTCCAGAGGAAACTTGAGTATGTCATCTCTGTTGGTCTATTTCCTCATCTCCTCAATGGAGCTACAATTATATCTGTTGTGAATATAGAAATCATATTCACCTAACAAGGTAATGAAACAATGCGTGGAAATATGGTTTAGAAACTTAGAAGTGCTATATGGCAATATTACTGCTACCATAACTAATGATTGGCATGGTGGTTACATGTGGTTATACATTTCTCTAAATTCATCTAAAATCGATATACTTTGTTGTGTATAAATTATAATCTCAATTAAAAATCTACTTTGGAGAGCTAGTAGGGTAGGGTAATATCTGCTCTGCTTATCATGCAGCAAAGGGGTACATATCAAAGTAGCCCCCATTCCTATACAAGTAATTATGAAATACATGGATTTGTTTTACCAGATTCTCCCAAGACTTACTTGATTAACTTGCTTTTGTGGAGTAATAGTGAGTGTTCTGCCTTTATTCTGCACTTTCTTGGTAGAGTAATTGTTCCATGCAGATATGAAGCTCCATGAAGGGTATAATAAGTAGTACTGGGGCATTGTTAAATTACACCCCCCCCCAATTAGGTGATCTTGTCACAGAATTTCTTGCAGTCAGATGAACTATCTAATTTTATGTGCTCTCAATGTGGGTACAAAGAGGGATTTTTCTTATTTTTGTAATTTTCAATCCTTTCTGCTGTCCTTTTTGGATTGGCTCGATAATAATAACAACACTCTTAAATTATATTCTGGGGCTCTAGCTCATGATGACAACAAGGGAACGACAAATCTTCAATGGCATGGAACATTTGGGGAGTTCACTTTTGCTTCTAATGAGCTAAGTTGCTGCAAATTCACAATCACATCATGAAAATCATTCCACTTGACTTCCTGTACTGCACATTTTGCCTTGTCATGGAACAGATTGTGTGTATGTTGTCTTTCTGTTAAGACCATCTGACCTTGGAAATGAGATGAAAACACACTAGACCAAGTGAGAAACTATTTAATACACAATTCTTCTCTAGTGGTGCTTTGCAAATTTTAATGAAAAAATAAATATTTAAGAGGGAAAAGTATACTAAATACATATTTCAACAGCTGCCTTTAGATGATACTTTGCGCCAATAATGAAATTCAGGAAGTGATATTAAAATTGTGGAATATTGCATCACCTGGCCTGTATCTGGTCTCAAACACCTCGAGGGCATTGGAGTCCAGGGGGAAGCAGGGAGCAGTAAGTAGATTTATAATATGAGTTTAATATCAAATTCTCACAAAGTGATAACTACAAAAATTAGACTTTTATCTATTCTCCCAATTTCAGGATGTTTCCAGTCATCCCTAGCCAATCTAATTTTAAAGGTTCAGTTCTACTTTGGAGATGAATATCCTCTTTCTTAGAAGTGAGAAGAGTCAACGAGAGACTGTTTGCATGAGACTTCCCATTGAAGTTCTACTTAAGGTCACAGACACAGAGCAAGGCCCCTCAGAGGACTTGTTATTTCTCATTGTATATTTCCAAGTAGTGTCTTTAGTTTGGCCTAATAAAGTTCACAGGTCCCCTGAAATTGAATAGTAAAATTATGTGATCGTATTTTTTCCTGGGAAATGGCCTCAAAATTTCATCAGATTTTCATTTGGGGTCTATGACAACAATCCCCACCCCCCCTGCCCACACACACAACTACTCTTCCCAAACACTAGTTCAAAAAGAAAAACATTAAGATTAGAGTGACTTCGTTTGCTTGAAAGAATTATTTAGCTGTCTGACCAGGTATGTGGGCATCCTTTAAACATGGCCACAACCCAGTCAGTCTGAAGAGGGGCAGGAAAAGCTGCCAAGGGGAAGGGAGGCCAGTCCTAGTACTCTAACCCTTCCCTACCCTAGAATAGTGAGTGTATTCTTGTGAATGTCAGTTAAAATGGACACCTCAAGAAACTCTGAGGAGTGAGTTCATAAAACATAAACAAACTTTTGTGTTTTAGAGAATTACTATAAAAAAAGTGATAAAGACAACCTACGCAATGTGAGAAAGAGTTGCAAATCATATATAATAGTCTATGCAGAATATGGAAAGAACTCAAAACTAAATAATAAAAGGACAACCCAATTTTTAAAATGAACAAAGAACTGGAATAGACATTTCTTCAACGAAGATATACAAATGGTCAATGAGCACATGAAAAGATGGCCAACATCACTGCAAATCAAATCCACAATTAGATAACACTAGGATGGCTGTAATTTAAAAAAGACAGATAATAGGAAGTGTTGGTTAAGATGCAGAGAAATAAGATTTCTCATACATTGCTAATATGAGAATATAAAATGGTACAGACACTTTGGAAAACAGTTTGGCAGTTCCTCAAAAAGTTACACATAGAATGACCATATATCTAGGTATATACCTAAGAGAGTTGAAAGCATAGATCCACATGAAAACTGTACACGAATGTTCA